>CM067360.1:91617700-91840807 GCA_034401795.1 Chaetoderma sp. LZ-2023a | reverse complement strand
TTCGCCGGAAAACTTTTATGATTAAACAATTTGAGAAATCACGTGGTTGTTATACTAAACGCACGGGTCATAAACATCATATAGGCCAATTAATAGATTATTGGTAAGCTGTATCATTGGTTGTTGCGCGTATATGAATGCAAGCCGGCATGACGGGGCGGGGTGTGTTTGAGAGTGACATAATGTGTTGGCATGCGCGGCGATGTGGTGAGTGTGTGTGTTTGTGAGTGACAAAGAAGTGTTGGCACGCGCGGGGAGGTGGGATGTGTTTTAGAGTGGCATATAGTGTTGGCCGCCCACATGTACTGGTATCCATACCATCGAGAGTGAGCGAAACCGAATTAGATACACTAAGCTAAGGAGTAAATAGCTGTAATGACGCATGCGCTTGGCCCTGATTTGGCACGCTGGACAGATCGATGAACAGATAAAATACAATCATAAACTCAAGATTGCATCGACGCTCATTAATTGGTAATTAATTTCAGGAAATAAAAGCTGCTGTAAAAAGATTTTACTGCCCGAGACAAAATAATTGACTTTCAATTTATCCCAGAGCACTCCCGCACTCTAGATTGTCACTGATAACTACCAAGAGTGTTCATAGACTACAGTACAGCCCAGAAATAATATATAGTCTTTCCGAATTAAATAAAGCTTAGGGGCCTACTGTTTAATATATTAGGAATTAATTTGATTGGAAACCATTGGTTCCTCAGAATACTCAACACATTAAACTAACACTCCAAAATGATCAACAGAACATTCCTGACATCGTCTTTAAAATGGACCTTTCCAGTTTTAGCTATGCCACGCCCATCTCTAGCTAATCTCAACCCATACCTCGATCGTGTTGGGATCGGTCGATCCCCGAACCCCCTAACTATCAATTTCCAGAAAACTATACACGTTAGCTGCTAATTATTTTGAGATCTATTTGACTAGGCGCTGTTGCTGCCTATGCGCCCAGTCAAATTGTTGCAAAATATTCAACAGAATGTTTATTAAATTGTAAAGACATACAATTCATACAACGTGTCGGACTATTAAGCGTTAAAGCCGGACCATATCGAATCACTCATGACGTCATGATTATGACGCCATCCTACAGGCCAACGTAGTTGATTATGACGTGATACGATAGATGGATAAACTTGGAAAAGTTCATTGTACTAACTAACATGTTTCGTTTTTGTGGAAAGATGTTGTCTTATTTCTGAGCTGTACAATAGCATCAAGCATTAGCTCTAGTAGCCGAGGCCTATCATTGATGAACGCACTGACATCGCAGATATTATATTGTTCTGTATAATGAAACCTTCATTAATACGATGCGTGGACGAGATGCCAATCTTTCACATTAGATACTTGACTGAATTACCGAATGCACAGACATTGGCATCGGACCAGTGGCAATCCACCGATAGAGAACACGCACGCACGCACCCGTGTACGAAGGTACACACGAACGAACGCACTGGCGCACGCATGCAAGCGCTTACACTCACTCACGCACACACGCGCATACGCTCGCGCGCACGTACATACGCACGGACGGACAGACGTACGTACGCACGCACGCATGCACACACGCACGTACGCACCACCATCATAGCGCTAATTCTCTTTTATTTAAGAAAGGATGTCGATCAAACGTGAGGAGCTTATTCTATGTCAAGTTCGTCTGGCGAACCTTGGTTAACTATTGATAGCTAGATCCCAGTGGAACTTGAAATAGATACCTGGCTATATAACTATAGTCGACCGAGCACTCGAGCTCGGTCGCAAATCGTTAGCACATGAATATAAAAGTGTAAATGGGTGTGATGAAATTATATTTTCCTATTGCATGTTAATGTTCACAAGGGCCATTTCCTTCCCACTTTATCTCATATGGACGCCTTTTGACGTCTTAGCGGGAAAAAATTTTCCATTTTCGTATGCCATCCAAGCAGATTCTGATGTCAAAATATTAAGCTTTCAAATTAAATTAAAAGATTAAAAAAAACCGGTGGCCATTTTTTGGAAAATTTGGTGGAAGATGTTGCTGTTATATACAACAACATCGTTCATCAAAATTATTTGAAAATGTAAACTAGTTTCTTTGTAATTAACAGTAAAAATAGAATGTCGCCATCAGAGTGGTAAGTGTAAAGCTTGGTTCCAAGATAGCCAGTGTGGACTGTCTTGCTAGAGCCACTCCATATCAATGTTGTATTCTCCAACAGTGGCAACTCTATGTCTAGCTTCTGACAGGGTGTCTGTTTTAGGCCTTAACTGGAACCTGCTGCTGTTACAATAATGCCCCCCCCCCCCCTCTCCCGGTAGATTGACTTAAAACATTCAACAAATGGTAAATATCTGATTGCTTACTTGCTTCGCATTACTTGTTTTTAACCTGATTATCTAGCTTGTTTGCTTTTCTTGCCATTATACCCATACTTCATTAAACCATTGCCCTTTTTCAATTCAGCTGTGTCACTGCTGCAAGCCACCAGCCAGTAATTTAAATAGGCAATAACTCCCTCCTGAATATTTTGGAAACGGTTTGACTGAATGTTGATGGTAGATTTGCCACCACCATCTGGACAAATTTATTTCAGAATGCTCAGCATATCCTGATCCAACCCTCCTCAAATAAATGTGGTCCACAGAGATTCAGCAGTAAGACAGTAAATACAGTGTTCATGGTCAGTTTTTTTGCACTAAGATTAAGACTTTAATCCCAGAGACCCCTGAAACACCAGAATTATATGCTTTCGTAAATATTCACCGTGATAATTGTTGTTATTGTATTAGTTTCTACTCACTGCCTCCATTATTATTTAAAAATTCATACCTTTAGCCGTTTACTAACATGATATCACAATCTACCAAATTATCATTACCGGAGTGTGACATACTTTGTTTATAGTTCAATGGCTACATCCATCTGTTTTTCTCTCCCGCATATTGTAGGAAAGGTACAGTTGAGCCTATTTATGTGTCAATCTAGCTAGAAGCCACATCCTGTCAAGCTAGCTCCAAGTGTGGGTTCATATATGCTAGTGTTACTCCATATGCCCTATATTGTGGGAAACAAGAGTAATCCTTTAATCTTTGAAACCCCAAAATGTCACCTATATGTATAGTCTCTGACAAGGTTGACTATTTTGGAGATAGTTTGAATGGAAGGTGTCGTTATCACAGACAGCATCAGCCCCACTTAAACTGGCTTAAAACATTCAACTGGATCTTCCCTGCACCATGGGGGAATGTGATTGATCCTTTAACCCTTGAAACCCCAAAGCATATCGTGAGCTAACCCTCATCTAATAAATGTGATCTGCAGAAATTCAGCAGTAAGGCAGCTAATACAGTGTCCATGGTCAGCTTACAGGTAATACAGTGTACGTGGTCAGCTTACAGCTAATACAGCGTTCATGGTCAGCTTCTTGAATCAAGACCAAGCCTTTAACACCAGACACCACTGAAAACCCAGAGTGTTAATTATATGTCTAGTTAAATACTCAACATGCTAATTATATTATTGTTTTATTGTATTAGGCTGCGTTATTATTTATGTATTTCTACAAGGTAGCCAGTTTGGCTTTCTGAGCTAGTGTTACTCCCAACAAACATGTGAGGTTTCCAACACCCAATTATATACATAGCGTTAACTATACTACCATTTATACAATATAATGTCAACTATATGCCTAGGCTCTGACATGGTTGACTGTTCTGGAGCTAGTTTGACTGGAAGCTGTTCTTGTCATAGACAGCACCAACCCCGCCACCCCCACCCCCCCCCCCCCCCCTTTAAACTGGCTGGCCTATACACATTCAACAAAATGAGATGATCCTTTAACCCTTGAAACCCCAAAATGTCAACTAGATTAACCCTTGCTACTCTGAGGTTATAATTGTTAAGTTTTCAAATTAAATTAAAAGATGAACTGGTGATATCAATTGAGGAACCATTGTCAATGATACATGCTATATCCTCCGCTACACCCAGTGCCTACTGCATAGATGTGTGTCTATATTGTAGATACGCTTACCCATTTACCATCCCATCATGCCGAGTTCATTCTGTGTTTCCCCTATACCATGTCGCTCACCTCATAATTGACTAATGGATTAATCATGCATTTTCATCCAAGTTGGTTATTCTATAGCTTACATACTGTAACATCATATAAGTGCATTCTGCCCCCGCATTGCCCCCTTATTATTTTCTTGTGCTCCCTTTCTGTAGCTATATGCAGCTCTAATCAAGTTTCTAACCATATCCCTCATCAACAAGCCCGGCATAGGAATTCCACCCAGCCACTATTGCCATAGTGTTCCCAGTTGAATTGCTCAGTGCCAATGGCGCATTAACCCCCTAGTTTTAGCAGTTCGATCCTCCCTCTGAATTTAGTATAACCTTTTCCATAGTAGTACTAGTAGCAGTAGCAGTAGCAGCAGCTGTAGAAGCAGCAGCAGTATTAGCAACAACAGCAGCAGCAGCAGAAGCAGAAGTTGCACAGTATCAGTATCAGTATCAGTATCAGTAGCAGTAGCACCAGCAGCAGATGCAGTAGTAGTAGTAGTAGTAGTAGTAGTAGTAGTAGTAGTAGTAGTAGTAGTAGTAGTATAGTAGTAGTAGTAGTAGTAGTAGTAGTAGTAGTAGTAGTAGTAGTAGTAGTAGTAGTAGTAGTAGTAGTAGTAGTAGTAGTAGTAGTTGTTGTGGTAGTAGTAGTAGATGCAGCAGCAGCAGCAGCAGCAGCAGCAGCAGCAGCAGCAGCAGCAGCAGCAGTAGTAGTAGTAGTAGTCGTAGTTTTCTTTGCTTTGAATAGGTAATAATAAATCTTTTGTATTTCATTTAGCGTTTTTGCTTATTTGCCATCTGCGATTCCTGAATGATAAATAAGGCTTCCATTCTCAGAATGATGCCCAAGCACGTCTATATCTCCCTATTTTCCTAATAACATGTTCATATTGTCTTGGAAATAATAATAGTGAGAAGATAATTTCTTCACAATCTGGCTCCCGTCTTTAACTTCAAACGTTATTATCATCACATATATTTTGTGCATTTTAGGTATCTTGCGACTGGAGATTCATTTACCTCCCACGCATTATGTTTTCGTTTGTATGTTTATAAAGCATTAGAGCTCCAAATAGATTAAGCCAACTAGCTCTATTACCTTAGTTGGCCATCTCTTGCCTTCGTGGCCCTTAATTTTGCAAGATATACACGACAACAACTGCCTTAGTTGCTCTGCTATGTCGCCTTGGTGTCTGTTATACACAAAGCTAAATAAAGCATCCCAAGTATATGTACAGAGTCAATAACCTACGACTTTAATCTTCGTACGGTAGAAAGAGAATAAGAGGTTCCTGATCGTAATTGCTTGAGAAAGTCGAAATGTTGTCTTCATGCCATTCCGCAGGAGGCATACTCTGCCTCGATGTCCTGAGACATTGTCTTGCTTCCCCTGAAATTGTGAAAGCTGCTAACGCATCACTACCTTGCCATTTTCACTGACATCTCCAAGTCCCGATGCTGGTTGGAAGGATTATATAACAGCACAAATTGAGATTTCTGCTATAGATTTCTCGTCACACATTATGACTAGCAATGAAGGACTGAAGAGAGGTTAAAGGTCACACGCTTAATAGGTGATTGGGCAGGTGAGTGCGAAGACTGCGACGATTTTTTTTATTAAAATCAATTTAATTCCAGAAAAGTCGTAATCGTAGACTGCGATGTCGGTCGAATCTGACGCGTGCATTGGAAAATCTATTATTGGTTTAAGCAGTTTTACAAAAATCGCTCACATTGTTCGCAACGCACACAAGCGGTGGAAAAGCACCTTAGGGAATTGAGAAATAAGAGATCCGATCTTTCATCAAATTATATGACGTCATAATATACAATGTAGGTCACATGTTAGCTGATGTCACAATCAAAATGTCCTGGGCCAATCACGAATGTGGCAAGAGTCAATCATGAAAGGATATTGATTAAATATCCTTTCTGAATTTATAATGTAATCAACATTCGTTTGACTATTTTGAAACTAATTAGACTGGAAGCTGTTACTGCTTACCCGTGTTTTACGTTGAAATTGGGATTCTGAGGATTCAGTGTACGAAGTGCTAAAATCGATTACAAAGTGTGCTGATCCTAGCTGGAGATGGGCGAGGCATATCTAGAAAATGATCCATCTATTATTAATCTCAGTGTTATTAAATGTATCCTTATTTATCGGCATTTGTTGAGTTATGATGGAAGCAGTGGTGCCGTCAGAATCACGAGATTTGTGAGTCTAGGGGAAAGTGGAATACATTGCGATAAGGGTAAGGTATATATGTATGACGCAATGGATAAACCCGATCTGTAACTCAATTATATGACGTCATAATCAATTACGTCACATGTAGACTGATGTCACAATTGAACTGTATAAGGAATGACGTATCTATCTCCGTCATGGACATTTAAATGCGTGCCAAGTGTACGATTTGTATCGCTTTGATGAGTTTCCAATTTAACGCTTTAGTGACTAAATTTGGTCAAAAAGTTTAAATATTTGCTTATCGATTGTCTACTTGCAGGCCAAATAAGGAAGTAAAGGATGAGAGGGGAACGAGATGTGTGCAATTCATTCTCCGCTACTCCAATATTGTTATATTGTTATATATCTCCTGGTCTTAATAAAAAATGGACCTTTCCAGCTTTAGCTATGCCACGCCCATCTCTAGATATACTCCACCCACAACTCGCTCGCGTTGGGATCGATCGATTCCTGAACTCCCTGAACATCAATTTTCAGCAAACTATACCGGTAAGCTGTTGAATATTTAGAAACTAATTTGACTATGTGCTGTTGATGCCTATGGCAGCAACAGCGTCCAGTCAAATAAGTTTCAAAATATACGACAGAATGTTTATTAGATAGCAAAGACATACAATTCGAACAACATGTTGCACTATTAAGCTTTTAACTTCTTACAGCGTGAATGACTCGATTTAGTCCGTCTTAAACCGTTTAACACAGACTAAATCGAGTCATGCATGCTGTAATTGATTATGCCATCATGCTACACGCCACGTAGTAGATTATGACGTCATATGACGTCATATGATGGATGGATAAACTGGAAAGATCCATTATCTTCATGGTCGAGTATGTATACGGTAGCAAAACTACTCTTGTTTTCTTCTAGTACCGCTAAATGACATTGACCTGACGTCGATAAACTCGGGATCGCTCGCTATGTTGGTAACGTTCCTAATGGCTACATTACATTTTTGCAACCACAAGATCTCAATAGTACAATGCAACCAAATGTGTAAGTTTAGTTGTACAAACTAATTTGACTTGAAGCGTGCCCTGTCGCATGAAACAAGGGCGTTCTTTCATCCAGTCAATATATTGGACTTAATTTGATTGGAAGCCATTGCTGGCTTTGGCAGCATTGGCTTCCGATGGCACTATGTCCAAAATAGTCAACAGTACGTTTTATTTTATTTTGGAAACATGATATGTTATTTCCTTAGTTTCACACTATTCACCACAGTAGCTTTTACATAAAGAAATTAAGTGTTTCATCTTCTCTTCAATGTTCAACGGTTCTGATTATTGGTTATGTAAGACTATAAATACACATCATTTTTCTCCTATTACTGTTCATGGGCGGACTGGTCATGGAGGCTGAAGAAAACGCCATTCTGGACACCACGTGTGATTGTGATATCATAATCTCCATTTTCCCTCGTGCGGAAGTCGGGATGAAAGGCTGAGATGCTGATGCCTTGATAGATGCGTATCCCTCAGTCACTTCTGATGCAAGCCAGGGGTGATTAGAACGTCCTTATCTAGTTGACCTTTTACAGGAATGCAGAAACAAGAACATGATTCTCGCACGAATAAGCCCTATAGCTTTAGAGAATTTGCAAGAAGAGACTCGATGGTGATAAAACTGCTCACCAATCAATGCTGTGAAATAATCTCCAATACCGACTCAGTCGCATCTACAGCGCTCCCAAAGCTCTGCTAAGCTCCCGCTATACCACGTTATTTCTCAAAGCCAGATATTGACTTATCAACTGCGCTAGTTACGTTAGTGGTACCGAGGAGACCTAGCGCACAATATTTGTCAGGTGATTTTGATTGCTTACGTAGTTAATATATGAGGAGAAACTTTTCAGCCATACATAATGGCCATTGCATGATCCGATTACGCAGATAGAAAATCTCAAATTGTCGATATTTATGAATAATTTATAACGTGTAGACCTATATGAATATTTAATCAGAACATTTTAAGTATAAAGTTTTATCTCGAAATAAAGTAGCTTGTATGACGAAAACGTCAAGTTAGTAACATCATTTTGTTGTAAGTTATAGTGCTTTGCAGCATTATTACGGGCCGGTTCGTCTTATGATCTTAAACGGTTCTGAGCGTAGGGTATCTGCTTTGTGAACAGCCGGAGGGAATTCACCCAGGTCACGATAGATTAGCACAGGAGTACAGTCCGGTAGTTCCTTCTCAATATTATAACGGAGAGTGAATAAATGTTATGCAATTTAGGGTGAGAAACAGAAATATAACTTTAACCTGAATCAATGTCTGATTGTGGTGTGTATGTATTCGTTAGGGTGGAACCAAACACGGCTTCTGCAGTGGGCTTAAGAAATGTCAATTTGCAGACCAAAAGAAGAGTATTTAAAAAAATTTTAAACTGGAATGACTGTCTCGATAACCGAGACAGTCATTCCAGTTGTAAATTTGAAAAGAAATAGTCTTCTCTTGGTCCGCAAATGGACAATTTCTATGAGAAAAATTAAATTTTTTGGAACAAATTTGAGGGTTAAATGGTTAACACGCTACAGAGCTGAATATGTTAAACCCTTTAATTGTCAACTCTCCATTTACCGCCCAGGGTACTTTTTCAAAATTTACCACTAGAATGACTGGCTCGATTATCGAACCATTCCGGTGGGAAATTTTCTCAAAACCACCGCAGGGGCTATGTTTTGCCGACTTGGTTGTGAAAGGGCTAATCTAATTTGACTGGAATATGTTGCAGCCATATGCACCGGCATTTTCCAGTCAACCTGTTTTCAAAATATTCAGCGGACGATCTACTAAATTGTCAATGAATTTTTTGCAAATTCTTATTAGAGTAGGCTATAAGGGGTGAACTCAGCTATTTAATCTTTACTAATTTCTTATTCTGAAATGCAATTTTGACAGGTGTGAATCTTAAATGTGTTGCAGTCGTTCTGTAAGGAGATACGCAACACTCAGCCGTCATTATATATTGACGCCACTCTCTTCACAATCGCCATTGTCGAGACCAGCATGTGCAACAACAGTACAAACGACAGCTACACGTGCGTGGACATGGACCACCCTTTAGCTGGCGCATTGTCCCGTGTTGGACTCAGTATTCTCTTTTCATTTATCGGCTTTGTTGGAATGACAGGCAATATGCTGGTGATATTAATTGTGTTAAAAGACAGGCGGATGCGTAAGAATTCCACTAATATATTCATTCTGAATCTAGCACTAGCAGACTTTATTATAATGGTATTCGGTGTTCCTGAGATTGTGCAGTTCATGATGAACCGTGGATGGATTCTTGGAGTTGTACTTTGCAAGATGAACCGTTACATACTGGTCACCGCGCTGTACACGTCTGTAGCCACACTTATGTCTGTTTGTGTAGAAAGGTAAGATCAAAGTATAGATAGGAAAGATCAAAACGACCACCTCATGATGCCCCAGACAATGGATGTATCCACTTTTAGCTACGTCTCACCCGTCTTTAGCTACGCTCAGCTCACGCTGTGTCCGTGTCAGGATCAATCGAAGCCTGAACGCCCTAATACAGGTTTCAAAATATTTCTAAATATTCAACAGAATGTGTGTTAAATAGTAAAGACATGCCATTCGTACAACTTGATTGACTATTAAGCATTCATGACGGACTTAGGTATGCCACGCGTGACGTATTTGACTGTGATGTTAGCACACCTGTGACGTAGTTGATTATGACGCTATATATACATGACTGACAGATTGGATTTGTCTATTAATCTCTATCGGCAGGTGGCCTTGCATATCTTTGTGAAGTCCAAAGATATAAAGGCTAAATCTTCTGAACACATGTGTGTTTCCACCACCTGTGTCTTCCCACCACCATTTATAAAGAACCACACTTTCTTGGTTCCTAAAGTAATGGGGCGCGATTGAGAAAGTTTGATTAATAGAAAAGCTGTATGGGGCAAGGGACCCCCACCCGTTGTGCCTTCACATATTTTAACCAACAGCCAAAGTTGGTGACCTTTTGACGTGTCCTGACATAATTACTAAGCTGATATGCACGAAACATATGTGAAATTGTAGAGGACGCTACAACCAATATTTTGTCTGCGCATTTATTACAATTCAATAAAGATTTTTTTTCTATATATTTGTTTTCCACATTACCCTAAAGGGCTGATATTGACATTCTTAACGCGGGGTTTGTTTTAACCTTTTGAACCCTGAATTCCCAGAGCACTATTTTCATTATTCAGGTAAGCTGTTGAATATTTTGAAACGAATTTGACAGGACCATGTAAATGATTTTGTTGTTTTGGCCTTTCGCGTTCAAATGGTTAATCTAGAAAACATGGGTCATGGCTGTTTATTTTCTCCAGAAACATGTTCAAACCTTTTATTTTGAAGTTAAGAATACTATAAATAATGATGCCGGTGTAGCCTGGGAAGGTGCATGGCGGTGGATCCCATGGCCACAGATGATAGGGGAATGTATTAAAAACGAATACCCCAAAACTGAATGAACGGATAAAAATGACAGATGGAATACACAGATTGAACGAACAGATAAACTGACTAGAGGAAATAAGGAGAGAACATGTACCAAGAGCTCTGCCCTGACCTTATCCCGAAAACAATGTTCAATCCTCTTCATGTTTTTGAAGCTATTCGCAATGATCATATGTTATCCTTAATAGTGGTGATTTGCTGCTTAAATATCTTAGCGAAAATATAGCCTGTAGCAGAATAAATGTTATCTTTAGCGGTTCTCAGAATTCCTTATTTGACGTGTCCATTATTGAATCACATTACATAGTTTACTGGCGGACATGAGTTTGATTTCGCGTTATTCGGCGCCTTTCGCTCATCTGATCATCTGGGAGAATTGAATTGTCATAGCTTGAAGCTGAACTTAGAGATAAGCTGTTGAATATTTTAAAACTTTTTATTGTTTGCCTGTCTGTCTGCCTGCCTGCCTGCCTGCCTGCCTGCCTGCCTGCCTGCCTGCCTGCCTGCCTGCATGCCTGCCTGCCTGCCTGCCTGCTTGCCTGCCTGCCTGCCTGCCTGCCTATCTGTCTGTCTGTCTGTCTGTCTGTCGGTCGGTCGGTCGGTCGGTCGGTCGGTCGGTCGGTCGGTCGGTCGGTCAATAGTTATATCGGCAAAATCTGCTCAAGCGATTTGGTTAAAATATTTACATAAAAAGGAAATGACAGTGAAAGAATGATAGCGCAAAGAATGTTCGTCGGATTTGTAATGCAAGAAAGAGTAGGATCGTAGACTGCTGTTGCATAACTGCTCATGTGATACAGCTACACCTGGAAACTCCAAGAAATCCTGAATCTCCTGAAACAATGGATGACTCCAGTTTTAGCTATGTCCCATCAATCTCTGGTTAAGCTGGACATCACCATACACATCACCATGCAAATCACGTAGTTTATTCTCACATCACTTTTCCCCGTATTGGAATAGATCGATCTCTGCATGCCCTGAATCTCAATTTCCAGAAAACTACATATGTAAGCTGTTGAATATTTTGAAACCAATTTGACTAGGTGTTGCGGCTGCCTACGCGTGCAACAGTGCCCAGTCAAATTAGTTTCAAAATCTTCACCAGAATGTTTATTAAATGAGAAAGCCATACAATTCGTACATAACCGCTAAGTCCGTCATTAATTAAGCGTTCGCGACGAACTTAGTTACGTCATTCACGACGTAAATAATTATGTTGTCGCCATACACACCACCATACACATCACCATACACATCAATATGCACATCACGTAGTTGATTATCACATCATATGATTGATTGATAGACTGGACTACTCCATTAGCAATGTGTCGAAATCGGGAAACACGTGGGATGTGTAATTCCTGATTGATCGTGTTTGCGTTATACTTTCTCTCAATACATTTCATCAAAATTACCAAAGATTGCTTCTGCAATGGTCTTTAGAAATGTTAGTTTACATGCTATGAGAATTACACTTTATCCGAGTCAGTCATTCCAGCGATAATCTTTCTATACCATTTTCCTCTTTGACTGTGAGAACGTGGTTTTAGTCCTTCCCAAATCTGACGAGTTGTCTAAAGAATGACATTCTAGAACTTTGAGATTGTCCGTATTCTCTTTAACAATTTTAACGATTCGTGTGTTAATGCACTTCTGTGAATGATTCCCACTATTCTTTATCTTTATGATGGCAACATTGAATAGAAAGTAACACCAGACCGTCATTTCCGGCAGTGTGTGATGATGATGATGATGATGATGATGATGATGATGATGAGTCGCTGAATGGAACTATCATTTTGTATTATCCTCATGGCAAATAGCCAATTAATCTATTTTATTTCTATGCAAGCTGTAGTGGGGGCCTGCAATGTTTAAATAAATTATTCCTGATATTTAATGTCTGGCAACAACTAGATTTAATTACTCTTTGTATCCCACTTAGAAGAGATAACAAATTAGGACAATTAAATACACTACGAAAAGCTAATATACTCGCGTGCTTCCAGGGCCGTAGCTTGGGTTCAATGACGTGGTGTTAATTTTGAGATAGATCTGGGAGTTGGCTGACCCGTCCCATTAAAGAGAGGCCCAGGCTTTGTTCCAGCCGGGAATATTTTGTTATAAGTTAGATGCTTTAAGTAGTAAGAGTGCGCGTTATGGCATACTGTCAAACCGGTTACGATGCCAATTTTAAAACCGGTTTGAACCGTATGTCGGTTTTATGGGGCGGAGTGGGGCCAAGGATGAGTGGGTACAATTATTGGATGTAATATTTTTTAGCATCTAGCAAGTACACGTGTGTTGTCTGGAACTTTTAGCACACAATACACGCTCACGACTTGCTTTCTTTATAAGCATCAGGAGTATGGTATTATATAACATTCATTTCTAATTACGCCAGTTGTTAAAATCTAGCTTTTTACCGACTAACACAAATTTGTGTTCCATTTGCAATCCATTAAGTCTAATGTGCGAAATTTATCGTTTATTTAATCATCACGCATTGAACAACGGGATATGTACCTTAATTTTCGTTAATCAGTTAAAGAACGTGCTATTATTTTTAGACCGCTTGTTGAAAGTTATTGGTGTCACAGACAGCATAAACTTTCAACCAATTTTTGTCAGGTTAACATTCTGATGACAATCGGCCATCGAGTCATATCTTTTACATTGGATACTTAGACATCCCGGTAATGATGCTGTTGCAAGAGTTGGGCGTGATTAGAGCGCACAGTTATTGAATTTAGACTATTACCGACATATAACACAAACTGACACCACTTTAAAGACTTATCACAACAAAGCTAAGTAACCCACCCGTGTTTAGATGTTTAAATAACTTGTTAGCTCAAGCGCAGCGCCGATAAACATGACAATTTAATTCGTGATGTCAATTACCTGTTTGGCTTAGCGGGTTTAAACAATTAGTCCTGAACAACAAAAGTAATCGCGTGATTTTAACGGAATTGTGCTAATGAATTATTCACGCATCACGAGACTCATCCATTACACACCGAACACGTGTCAATCATGCGCACAAGAATTAAGGAGAGAAATCATTTTATACCAACTTAGATTATGTTAACACTGAATACGAAAGACCAATAGAAAGTCAATCATTTACAATTTTATAAATGTTATCGTGTATGTTAAACATTTCGAAAGTAATTTGACTGAGATTTGGTGCTACAAACAACAGCGGCATCTTGCAGCCAATTAGTTTCAAAATATTGTAAAGTTTGCAGACAGAGTACAATTCATCAACAGAAATTTAGTGGGAATTGAAAATAACGGAAATGTAGACTTTTGTATGTTTAAATGGGTCTGCATTTTAACCCATTAAGCCCCAAATTTGGTCTATATATTTATAATTTTCTCATGGAATTTGCAGACAAAGGAAGGTTACTTTTGAAAATTTACCCGGAGTGCTGGTTTCGTTATCGAGCCGGTCATTGCAGTGGTGAATTGTCAAGAATAGACTTATTTTGGTCTACAACTTGATAGTTCTCAAGACCACTACAGAGGCTGACTTAGCAGCAATATTTGTAATTTAAAAAAAGATTAATCAGTAAAGGATAAACCGAAAATCTCATTAAATTCGGGTTTTCGGTTTGAGCATGATTACGGCCAGTTTGCAAACCGTCAACATATTGAACCGGTTTACGATGCGAAATCAGTATATCGCGCAGCTCTACTGTAAGAAGCCATCTCACATAATTTGAGTAATAAACCCAATTATTATATGATGTTCGCCAAGGCGACCAGCTAAATGATTTAAGAAATTATATCGATAATCTCAAGGCTATGCGTGCAACTGCCACGTGACCTGACCCCCACCCCTTGCAGTATAAAGCCTTTCGTTTCGTCTTCGTTTTACATAATTATATACCAAGTATATTTTGACAAGGTAAGTATAATTAAAATGTATTGCTGCAATATGGCAATAAGAACGAGTCAGCAAATTTGATATCGCTACCTGGTTAAAGCTGAGACCAATTCTCGGTAAATTCATGCAAGTCAGATTAAAGCTTGTCTTGCACGAAAACGATAACACATTTCTCTCTTATCATAGCACATCCTGATTCCATCTGCAATACATCACTTGATAATGGAGGAATCCAGTTTTAGCTATGTCCCGCTGTGAATATTTTGAAAGTAATTTGACTATGGCAGCAACAACGCTCAGTCAAATTAGTTTGAAAATGTTTAACAGCATGTTTATTAAACGTAAATACATACAATTCGTACAACAACGCTTAGTCCGTTATCAATTATGCGTTCGTGACGAACTTATCTATGTAATTCATGACGTAATTGATTATGACGTCTGCATACAAGTCACGCAGTTGATTATGCCGTCATCTGGAATCCTACATTAACGTAGGATCATAATAATCATCAACACTTTCTCTAACCATTACGCATCAGATACGATAAATTCGCTGTGATGTAAGGGAAATAGCGGAATATTTTGTTGACTATTTTAGCCTAACATGCTCCAGTCAGATTAGTTTCAAATTATTCCAACAGCTTTGCAGCATAATTGTCTTGAAATTGAGACATTGAATTCTCATGTCAAAATGGATAAATTTATATCTTTGTTCCAACCATCTGAGTCCACACTCCCTTAAGGGCGACACTGCATTTGAAAGAACAACATTCTCCACTCAGCGGTGACGCACGGTGTCAATTACCAATAAAACCGTGTAATTCAGTGACACCCTACACTAAAACACTGGCGCTCTCCAAGGGATACGTCAACTACAGCTGGTTCTATTGTACGTTCCTCAGCAGACTCTAGTGGTCTAAGTGTTCTCAGCTTCAATAACAACTTATATTGTTCTAAGTAATGTAAGCTTCAATAAGAGGAAGCATTGATCTAAGTGTCGCATTGTCAACCCATATGGCCCAACTACCGAAAGAGCCAAAGAGAATCCAGCATTATTAGAATCCTTCTATGCAGAACTAAGTTCTGCCATTTCAATCCCAGATAGATGGCAACTGTTTGTGTGTGGTGATTTCAACTCCAAGCTGGGCAAACTCGGCATTGTGGACACATGTTCAGGGCTTGGCTTATGCATGGGATCGTATGCAACATCAACGAAGATGCACTGGTGGCATTCCTTAGTTCCAATGACCCATTTGCCACAAATATGGCTTCTAAACACCCATGCCATCACCGGACAACATGGACCGGACACATTGCTGATCGCAAAGCCCCAAAAGGCTAAGGCTACAACACCTGTCTTCAACCAAATAGACTTCATACTATGCATGCATGGCAGAAGCAAAACCCCTACTTCGGAATGTTCGTTCCCTTGGAGGCACAGACCTCAATTCGTATCATAAGCCAGTCATTACACGCCTTCAGATGAACTATCTCTACCTAATGTATAAACGCCATACCAGGCAAGAGGGTAGAGACACCTACCACCTAGGGATACTGACGACCCTCTAGTAGTAAAACTGTCAGCAAAGCAGAAAGCATTACGGCTGCGCATCTATCAAAGTGGTCAAAGTGAAGACCGCACCAAACTACGCCGTGAGCGCAATAACATTCTGCGCCACATTAGCGAATGTTTAAAAGATCTTACTATTCAACAAGCAGACTCCCTAGCAGATGAAATATCTGCCATGCATGACTGTCACAAAATGATTCGGGCAGCCCGGGACCTGAGAGTTACTGAATATATAGTTCAGACTGACTGGGCGGGTATCGGCCATACCAGCCAAGCTGGGTACTCACCGCTCGTCCTGGACTCGTTCCCTGAACACGACCCCACCCCCACACCCTGGGTAGAGCCATAAGCATATATGAGCCTATGAGAGAGATCGCATCATAAAAACGACTAAGTTCGTTAAAGCGCATAGTGCGCATGCGCACGCTTAGATGCTATTTTTGGCAGAGCACATAGTTTACGATCAAGACCGGATGACGCTTTTAGTGTACCGAGATGGTACCATGTAATCCTTTTTTTAATTACCTATTCCTGCCGAATCTGGCATTAATCAAGACCAGAATTCGACGGGCTTTCCAAATCGGTAAACCATTTCAAAATCTATTAAGAAATGGCTGAGTTATCCACGGAAAACCCCTTTTGATTATCTTCAAAATATTGCCGTGACGTCATAACCACGTGTATGCAGAACGTCTAGAATGTTCTAGAACATTCCACTGCGTTATTATTAGCTACGCGCTGATTGGCTGTTGCTTGACAGATGATTGGTTGGAGCCTGCGCCTGTGACGTCACGGGTAGTATAAAAGGAGACAAGATCCAGAGCTCGAGAGCATCCTCGGCCAGGGGCCGAATAGGTTGGACCTGTTCCAGCTACGATCGGCACGACATTACGCAGATCACTTTGCCTTTTGTTGGTTTCTCTCCCGTATCCAGCAGTACCCAGCCCACCATACTAAAAGCAATTTTGTAACTCCCGTCCTTGCGGGAGCATTTTGGAACTTTCTGGTTATTGTTTACGAATATATCAAAAGCTACTCCCAAACACGAACTTGCGGTGAGGCCTTTACGGCCCAAACATGTGATTCTACAGATGTAGAGGCAGCGATGTTCTTTGGTGGATGACTCGCCGGATCTGCCGGCCATGCCAAAAAGTGGTTATTTAACCGCCCCTGCACTGATGTCATGTAGGTTCTTCTAAACTTTCGACCTCAGCAAGTAAACTTTGCCCGGTACGTCATTAGAGCTGGCTGACATACCCCGCACCGTTAAGCTTAGTTTTGTATCTTCATCTGCATCTAACAACCCCCGCTTATGATCGGGTTGTTATCAACTTCCATCTGTACCATCGGTGTACGGGAGCTTTCCTCACAGCAGCAATGTTATTGTTTCTCTCACTGACTACTCGTTAGACATTCTATATTGTGATTAGGGTCCTGAGTTCGATCCGCTCCCGTCATGAGCTGGTTGCGGGAATCCTGTTTGCGGGAACCAGCCTGCGGGAACTTTCCAGCTTCCTGAGAATGCATCAACTCACGTCAACCTAAGCATGACGTATCAATTTCAGTAACACGATAGCCAGACCTAAGAATGGCTACCGAGTATTCAAGTAACTAAACGTAGCATTTTAATTATTCCGTTAAAAGTATTTTTCTTAATTATATCGTGCCCGTATAAACGGTCCCGATGACTAAAAGGTACCATAACGGTCTTAGGATCGCTATTTATAATTTCTGTATATGTTAATAGTTATTAGCAATTTCTGTAAGGTGTTTTCACTAACCGCACCGTAGTAGGTTCGTTAACCTGTACTAAAGATATATAATTCTGATCATTCTACACTGCATTGATTGTGCTGGTTAGTTTATATATGTATATATATATATATATATGGCCAGTGGCATTCAGTTCATATGTTTTGTTTAATTGTAGAAAATATAGGACTGCAGTGCACGTAGGAAACACTATACAGCCACACTTATATATGCAGCACTTTCTTCCGCCACCAACAATTTTTCACTGAGGTCGCTGTCCGTGCTATAACTCTGTTTAGCCTGGCATGCTACCAAATAAAACCTTTTCTATTCAGCTCGATAGGATAGGTTTAATATGATTAGAGACAATTTCTTCATTAGAAAATCTGTAGTATACGCCTCTTTCCAGGTAGTTGCAATAATTTAGCCCCGCACACCGACAAGATTCATATCTCTAAGATATTGTCTCTCTTCATGTTCCACTAAGCCTTGTGGCTTCTTAATTGTTTGGATGCCCCTATCTGCACCATGGGCTGACTCGAGCCTGGGAAACTGTTGGAGTTTCCGAGCGGTGATGGCCAAGGTGTGGCATCACATACCTTCCCTCTGTATCCTCGGATACTTAGTAGTTAGCACTTCTTCCAATGTAGGAAAGCACTGCGCAAACATATCTTAATTATTATTTTCTTTTGCTTGCTGAAAAATCCTCCCGCACCGCAGTGCAAAACTGGGCAACTTGTATTTAAATCTAACGACAGGTTAAACGATTAGTTCCATAGGACCTGGTGACGGGCGAGATGTGCATCCCCACCGAATTCCATAAGAATGTCTGGGCACGATATTTAGATCTGCCACGCCCTCACGGGAAGGACATTTACGGTGGGTATTCGTCTCTCTTACCCCCACCAAAACGATAGTTCAATTACCTAAAAGTGCTTTTGTGAAAAGTAACCAGTGACGTTTTATGTGGTTACAGAGCAGGATGTCCAGATTCTTATCCAGTTCGGAGATCTTACTAAGTAACATGTATGAACGCTGTCTTCAGTATTGATGTCTTAGGGCATCCGTTCTCAAATGACAGCCATATCTAACAGCTAGGTAGACACCCACCATTTGCGGCCTAAAATAGTTCTTGTCTCTAAAAACTAAAAGCTAGTGAAGCAGAGCAGAAGGCCCGCATAAATAAAGAGGCAACTACTAAATCAGCATACGAAGAATTAAATCAAACGGTGACGTGGGAATCTTTCAGGAATCGTTTATCCCGTCTTCACGTGAAACAGCACGCAACCGTATAGTCATAATCCCACTACGTATGGTCTTTTCTTTTCAGCATTTTGGTTAAATATTAGAGTGGGCCCACTACTCTTCTCCCACTTTAAGCAGTGGCGACACCTTCCCATGACAGAGGCCCGCGTGAGGGACTTGCCTCTCACAAGGATTCGGCGACGACGGCCCATGCAAGGATAATACTTCTCACCCAAACTAGCACTAGGAGTAGTGTCCGCGTGAGGCACATGATTTTTCGTCACTACAGAGATAATTTTCTTTCCTTTCAGCTTAGAGGTGTAATAGCTTATATTAAGTTAAATAGTTAAGTCTCGTGTATGGGAACCTCCCTTGCGGAGATAACTCTGTGGACCTACGTGTCTGTGTGGTACCTCCGGGAGCCCCACATTTAAAAGTTCATCCGGCTGTCTCTATGTCTTGTATTTTCGTATGCTCATCATTTTTATCTAGCATACTCGACAGTCTGTTTAAGTAAAATTATTGTTTAGACCTAGTTTAATCAGGTCACCAAAATTAAATCTTGTAGGTCCATAGATCATGAAAAATTGCTATGGACAGGCATACTGGTGACACAAACTCTTGGGGTGAGACAATAGTGTTCAATGTTCGCGACAATGGTTGCACGGCCTCACCAGAACGACAGAGTTCCACCAGCCCTAGGAGCCAGTCTTTGCTACCCGTAGGGCAGTATCGTACAGGATCCGTCACCCCGAGACCGGAAGCTAACCAGCATCATCATTCGTCCTGCACTTGCGGGACGGCGAGTCGACATCATACACCGGAATGGCCCAACACTACCCCGTGAGCTACAAATGGTGCCAGATGTGGGGCTCGAAGAACATCATTGTTAACACGCAGCGAACTCACGCCCACAATGTATAGTGAGCTCAGTTCTATACCATCTCCATTTAGCGACAACTCCCAGGATCAAGTGGTAGCGTCATATGATGGATTCACAGCTCACATGCTCACCGACTATGCCAGAAATTTTCCTGCTGAATCAACAACCCCGCAATATAACCTGTTTTCGCCTATCAGTGATGGCACCTTTTGGCATGCCTCACAGGCGGGAACAGAGTTTAGAACTATATCAGACGTCCGTGACAGGCCACCACCATCAGGGCCGAATTGTAGACGACCCTGACAAAGAGCCAATTACGGGCATGTAAATAATCCTTCAGACTACTATCATTCACCCGTGTCATCTACGGAGACCATATGGCCGGGTGACAATCCACATTACAGACAACCTCCCGCACCGCCCCCTTCTAGCACAACGCTATACTCGAGGGGAACACCACAGCATTTTCGGGAGGAATCAGCACCACCTTTTCACCGGTACATCAGTCACACTACACATCACAACCGTCAGCCGACTGCGCCATCACCATATGAGGAATATCAGTCCTCACGTCAGGAAGAACGTCTGCATAATCTTCACAATATTCCGCCTCCCGTCCATAGACCCATGCCGGTCTATGGTTCTACAACCGGGCAGGATTCACTAAATTGGAGTATGTGTGTTCTCGCTCCTCAGCATCGGCATCGACGGGAAAAACCAACACGACCACCACCACCACCTGCACTACGACCAGCCTCACAATACGCGTCAGTCTCACAGATACCCCCAACCCCAGGATTTCAACCACTTCATTCTTCCCGTGGTCTTGGCCGAGTCATTCTCCCTCCTGAATTTAGTGGGGGAAATGACTGGTCCAATTACAAAATACAGTTCGAGATAATAAGTCGGACTAACTGCTGGAATGATCAGCAAATGGGTGAATATCTCGCTACAAAGCTTTCCGGAAAAGCTCTTCAAGTTCTTGCGGATCTCGGGACTGACTACACACCCACCTACACCCAATTGAAACGAGCATTGATGGAGCGATTTGGCGACACAGCTCTCGGAGAAACCAGTCGTCTTCAACTAAAAAATCTCTGACGATGCGCGGGAGAAACTCTTCCGGAGTTGGCTAGTCGAATCTGAAGACTAGTCACCAGCGCATATCCGAGCACCAACACGGAAGGTGTAATCCATCTGCATCTTGACACTTTTATCAATGGATTGAGCGGTGAACCCGTCCTGAAAGAAAAGTTATTTCTTGGCGACCATGGTAGTTTGGCCCAATTAACGGCAACGCGGTCCATATAGAAAACTTTCTGGAGCGGGAAAAGAGTAGCCGACACCAACTCCCTCCTATCAACAAGATACCGCACAGACATCAACTCAACCAGCTGTACAGAATTCCAATCAGAATCAAGCGCCTGGAGGAAGGGGGCATGCCAGTAGAGGAAGCTATTATGGGGCCCCAGGGCGCGGGAATCAGCGCAACAATAATAACGGCAACATGAAAGAACGTGTAGATAAGATCAATAAACAGATCTCCACACTAACAAATTTAGTCACAACACTCAGCACAAACCTCGCCACCACTCACTATAGGACAACAAACACCACCAGCACCACACCACCACCAAACAGCTGTTACGGATGCGGTCAGCCAGGCCATTGGAGGGACTCGTGTCCTAACCGACCTCCTTCAACAATGCCTGCCCCTGACCGCAGCACACCGCAACCAGAGAAGCAATCAAACTCTTAAGGGCACCGAAATATCAAGAGCCACCTCGGTGCCCGTATTCACTTCCTGGCTCAAGGGCGGCCTTCGTACAACAACGTTCAGTGACCAACAATCACCCACCAAAATCAGCTTTTACCCATACACCCAAATACATGGCTTCACATATGTCGATGCCTACGATGCCTCCCCATCCGCAGCATTTCCATCCCCCTCGTTTTCCGCACATAACAAGCCTTCTTTCCTGTGTAAAACGGCAGTGGTAGGTTGTAGCACCTCTGCTGAAACATCGTTTTTGCAAGCACCACATCCCGCCACCAGGACACTGAATTCTCGGTGTCCTTTGGTGGCATGCAAAACTCCACCTCACCCAACATCATCTCCAACATCCACATACAGCAGCGACTCAGGAGAAATGATTCACTCCGCCTCATGGATTCGCAAGCGCTGACGTAGACGGGGAAAAACACGTCCCTGGCGGGATCACTGTTTCTTCTGTGATTCACTGAAACATCCAATGAAGCATTGCAAGAAATGACTTGCACAGGTGGAGCTTATTCATCATCCCGTGTGCACCGCTGTCTACATTAATAAAGCATACCCTGACACGGCAACATCTCAATCATCATTGCTACCCCCAGCTCCGCCTTCACCACAGCCCTCACTGCAGTGGCGACGACGAATTGGCCCTTCAGTCGTTCACCACATTAAAAGAAGCAATTAGGAAACAGTCAGATTACATACAGAGTGATTCCGCTCCGACACCATTGTCGCAGATGGCGTCATTGGAAACTCTTCCACAGGTACACCGCAAAGTAATATACAAATATGCCTGTCTGTTTAGTCGCGTGTCCACCAGTGCCACCGTCGACACGGGTGCTTCAATCACTGTATTTAACAATCGCTTATATGAGAGCATCCCACCTCATAAGAAGCCTCCCCTTAAACCTACAAACGTTCACCTACAGACGGCTATGGGAGCTGATGTGCCCGCAGCCGGTGTAGTCAATTTAGTCATCCAAATAGAGGAGATGCAATTCATACAGCGAGTTGTCATCGCCTCTATTCACAACGATGCCCTCCTTGGCTCTGATTTCCTCAGTGCCAGCGAAGCCATCATACATTGCAAACAGCAGGAACTCGATATACACGGCCGACGAATACCTCTTGGACCGACATCGTCATTATATGACACGTTCACTGTAATATTGTCCAGTACAGCCACAGTTGAGCCGGGACAAGAACAAATCTTATGGGCTACCGCACCACAGTTAGGAAGCAACACACACATCGCCATGCTGGAACCCGATCCTGATTATATGATCGCCTCACAATGTGCAAGTCCCCGCATTATAGTAGACACTACTAATAAGGCAAATATACCTTTTAGAGTGTTCAATGGTACCGCAAATCCCATCACTCTGGAACCAGGAGTACGCTGCTGCCATTTAGTGGACATAGTCTCATTGGAATCACCTACACCTGCTGACACACCACCATATATGACTGAGGATTTACCCGAATATTTACATCTATTTATATCTACGTGCCACAGTTGGATTACAGCAATCACAGAAACATGAAATTCTGAAATTACTGCACAAATATCGTGATAGTTTTTCCTCCGGAGACATGGATCTCAGAGACTCATCTCGTACGACACTTCATTAACACAGGCAATAATCCCCCCATACGTAAACCGGTATGACGTCTTCCCATTCATAAGGAAGTGGGAGCACACCAACAAGTGAACGGCATGTTGCGGACCGGTATTATTGAACCCTCAGCATCTCCATGGGCTAGTCCAATAGTACTAGCAGGCAAAAAGGATGAAACCTTGCGGTTTTGTATAGACTACTGCCTAATGATCTTAGTGTTAAGGACGCTTATCCATTATCCCGGATAGATCAGGTCTTGGATTCCTTGATCGGAGCCAAGTGGTTTTGTACCCTTGACTTAGCTAGCGGATACTGGCAAGTAGCCATGGACGAGGCTGATATGGAAAAGACCGAATTCGTTTGTAGGGATGGTCTTTTCCATTTCCACAAAATGTCCTACAGCTTGTGCAATGCTCCCGGAACTTTTGAATGTCTCATTGAGCAGGTATTAACCACCCTGTAATAGGAAATTTGTCTCTGTTACATTGATGACGTAATAGTCTTTGGACCCACGTTTGAGCAAACCCGTATCAATTTGGACACCGTGCTCTCCAGATTCCGCACGGCCAATTTGAGACTCAAACCCAAGAAATGGCATCTCTTTAGACAGAGCGTTGAGTTCCAGGGACACGTCATATCCGGTGATGGATTGGCTACTCAGCCTTCAAAAACTAAGGTAGTAGCAGAGTGGCCACAGTCCTCTTCAGTTACGGAGACATGAAGTTTTCTTGGCTTATGCCAGTACTATCGCCGTTACATCCGACATTTCAGTGAGATTCCGTCACCCCTTTACAAGATCACCGAAAAAGATCGACAATTTTAGTGGATGAGTGAGTGTGAAGGCTCCTTCAGGGCGTTGAAGGAACTCTTGACAACAGCCCCGATTCTTGCTCATTCTAATCCAAACCTCAATTTCATCTTAGACACTGACACGTCAGCTTATGCTATATGCGCGGTTCTATCTCAGGTCATGGAAGATGGAACGGAGCAGGTATTGGGTTATCGTTCGCGTACTCTGATTAAAATGGAGAGAAGATACACAACCACCATGCGAGAACTGTTAGCAGTGGTGCACTTCGTCAAGTACTATAAACACTTTCGGTATGGGTGCCCTTTTACACTCCGTACAGACCATGCCTCACTACGCTGGCTCAGGAACCTGAAAAATCCTGAGGGCCAGGTAGTGAGATGGCAGGAATCCCTGCAGGCCTAAAACTTTAACGTTGTTCACCGTCCCGGCAAATTGCATGGGAATGCTGACGCCCTCAGTAGAATCGGCGCGGAAACTGAACACGAAGAGGCCGCCACCATGACACAGTCTACACAGCCATCTCCAGAGTTCCCCGAATTGAGGTGCGCAGAGTGGAATCTGGTGAAAATCGCACACCACCAAACAACAGACGTACAGACACGAAATATATATGCGTGGATCCAGGAGGGGGTACGTCCTCCCAAGGAATCGGTAACACCACTTTCCACCACTGCAAAATATTATTACCAATGGTTCGACGAATGTCGATTAATAAATAACGTTCTGTACATTAATGACCGTCTGGTAATCCCGGAAAGTTATCGTGATCTTATATTAAATCAACTGCATGATAATGCCGGCCATCTGGGCGTGGAAAGGACTGTTGCCCATATCAAATTGAGATACCACTAGATCGGGATTCATGATAGTGTCAAGGCATTGGTTGCCAAATGTATCCCATGCCAACACGCGCTGTTGACCAACACCATATCGCACCATCTCAAATTAAGATTGTTGGTGCACCATGGGAGCGAGTGGCTATCGATGTGCTCGGACCCTTGAATATGATGGATGACGGAAATAAGTACATCGTCGTATTACAAGATTACTTTATGAAGTGGATAGAAGCATTTGCTTTGCCGGACCAAGAGGCATCCACCATAGCGGAGATCTTGGCAAGCAATGTGTTCTGCCGTTTTGGTATGTCCTGAGAGTTGCACTCCGACCAAGGAAGTAATTTTGAGAGCTGGCGCATATCAGGGCTCTACAAATTGTTCCATATCGTCAAAACAAGGACGACTCCATACCAACAGAACTCTCACGGAGATGCTTACAAATGAAACATGCCTTGATTTTAGAGATTGTGACCTATGGCTCCCGTATGTGCTCATGGCTTGCCGCACTTCAGTACATTCCAGCATGGGTTATACCCCTGCTCTGTTAATGTTAGGCCGTGAATTAGCCTTACCCCTGGATCTGGCCATGCCTCGGATACCAGGAGAGAAAAATTCACAATCTCTCTATGTTGAACTCTTGTGGCAAAGGATAGAACAAGCCCATGGGTTAGTGAGAGAAATAGTATCCACTGCACACCAGCGGCAAAAGACATGGCACGACCGGAGGGTGCATGGAGATCCATATGAAGCAGGAAGGATGGTTTGGGTACACGATTCACGACGATCTGCAAACGTGCCAAGTAAACTGAGTTATCAGTGGAAAGTCCCCTATGTTGTAGTAGGTAAGACGTCGGACGTGAACTACCGTATCCATGCTTCGGATGGCCTGACCTCAGTCATCCACTTCGATTGACTTAAACCATGTGCCAGTAACGACCCAGCACCAGAGCTCGGACTGGGCGTTTTTCGTGACACCGGTACCCAGACAGATATTTCTATGGAAAATAGTATTCCCATGGTTAGCGCAGAGCACAGCGGTGACAGTTCCGCCCCACTTCTACCAAGCCAGAACATGGGGGAACAAGCGGCTAACCCTGACGACGATGACGATGTATGTACTCGCCCTCTCCCTCCTCAGCACAAGTCTACTCGATCTGGGAAGTCGTATCTGAAGAACTTTGTGTTTGTTTTGTCCAAGGGACCGGATGGTAAAGTTTTTCCTCCGATCTCTTCCCGTTCCCACCCACTTCATTCTCTGCCCCCCCCCCATCATAGAGTTGCCACAAGCGGATGCTGAGGCTGACCCAAGCCATGCTTCCCGTGGGTTGGAACACATGGTGAATAGCATGGAAGTGAAGAGGCTGGATGAAGCATTGGCGTGTCTAGAACCGCAGAACCGTACAACAAGGTGTACCCGACCACCTACCAAAAGCGTCAGACCTATTCCCACCCAAGCGGCACCCCTATCCGTCGCCGCACCCCACCCCAAATCCAACTGACGTCCCTCATCTATACACCAAGTTCGGACATCACCGGCCCAGTCCATTTCACACCCCACTCGTCGTCTGTTGTCCGTCAATCTTCAGATATGAGAGAAACTGCTGTAACAGAGGAGGTGGCATCCCGCACCACACTGACCAACATTACCCCCCCCCACCCCGCGGTGGGCAGGGAAGCAGCCTGTCCAGCAGACTCTCGGCTCGAAATTTCCCGGTGTCTAAAAACTACGACAGGACACCAACCATCGTGTAAAAGGAGATGACCACATCCCCCTGTCCAAAGGCCACACCATCCATTGGGCCTACCATACTCCCCTGTGAGCAGTCAGGACATCACACCACAGACAGAACGTCATCACATACAAAGCACACCTGCCCTCAAGGCTGGATACGTCAATTCGTCATTGCGCATACATCACATACCTACTCGGCTATACTCAGCATAACAGAGCCATTCAACACCGGCAACAACATCATTTAGCAGCAGCTAGCGGTATTAATTAATTCCCGATAGAGACACAACAATTCCCACAACAGTTCCACCCGCAAAAGCTGCGGGAGGAATAATATCTCCAGCAACCACCCCCTCCCCACCTCCCGCAATAACAACAGATTTGGCGTTCACCAGCGTGGAAAACTGCAATACACCCACTTCGCTTATCATCAACAGACAACTGCTGACAAATCTCCCGCACACACCTTCTTATCCAGTTACGGGAGAACTGATCAATCGATATAAGGAATGCACTACAGCCATCTGCAGTACGCGTCATGGGAGGAACATTTGTCCAACGCTCCTACCCCTCCCTTTTCGTCATACGGAAACAGCCAAAATCTACATACTTCATCTACACATAATAACAGTCAATATTTTTAAGAGAGCAAGATGCCCGCATTGTCATCAGTCACGAGTAGGATTTTACTACCGAAATATCGATAATGGATTGATCAAAGTTACGACAGCAACCGACAGTTCATCTGCGCTCTAAAGTAACTCTGTCCCGCCCACGGGCTCGGCCATTACAAAGTGAAATACCCTCAAGGTTCGATAAAGTTAACAATCACGCCGCCTCTTCCCTCCCCCCCCCCATTCCCGCACCTGGCCGCCATAAAAACGTCACCTACACCACAGCGCAAGTATCATCCACAGATAACCAGCCACGTGTATCAGATTCAGATCACCAACATGTCAGAAACATAGACACTCAGGTTGACTGTATTCACAATCTCCAAACGACGGCATTGTAACTTGTAATACTGTGGCACCCACCTCCGAGTTGTACTGTAATTTAACCATTATTAAGTGGTACTAATGTGTCTAGTCTAGGCCGAGACGGAGCTAGTTCTACCCATTGAGGAGAATGCTTGGCATCCCTCCCGCTCGGAAAACGCAGCTATCTTGTCGGGATCAGTAACATTGATCTACCGCCTGAATAGATCTGTTTAAACCACACACCAAATTACTTACAACTCTACTGTTATATTTTTGATTAAGAATAAACAACTGCTCTACCGTGCTACAAATCATTAGCACACGGGCCGGTAAAGCGGCATAAAAAATCTAACAGTATAATTACAAGGAGAATTTCAAAAATTCTCTTCCCTGCATTCCAGTCCATAATCAACACGGGCTGAGAACTACCTATTACAGACATATACCAAGACGCATGTTTAAGAGCTCGCGCAAATAAGGGACATTATATTATAAAGATTCATGTTATAATATATATATTTCCATATTTCTACAACAGACTACACCTCAGCAACAGTATTTTGGCCATTACCAAAAACAGCACATATGTTTCCGATCAACCACGTGCTCGGGCGCTCAGCCTAAAATTAAAACAGGCAAGTTTATAAGCATCCAATCTGAAAAACCACCTCACGCTAATTAAAAGGTGACGCTCCTCAAAGAAAAAGTACGTTTTTATGATGATCAGAAGCTGTTAAATGTGCTAAATTAGGACAAAGTTAACGAGCCATTTCCCCAATAATTAAAAGTACTCCCTTTATACTGGAAGAATTAATCCCTAGACATCTAGAGTGGGAAAGAGAAACTTTCCATATAGGGCTGACCGAATCACCTGTTAAAACTTCCAGGTATGGTCATCCGCCGCCTATGACGTCACCAAATAGTATAAAAGGAGGAAGCGCTCTGAAACTTTGTCTTCCTGTCAAAACTCGACACCAGGGAACAACAGATAGCATTAGGCTTCTTTTGTCGAAAACCAAATTCTGCTGTTTTTATTATTAGTTCATTGTTATACTTGGCCTGGAAAGTTAAACAAAATGAAGAGATAGTGCATTAGGTTTTGAGTAAGGTTCCCGCAGCCACCTACCATGCGGGAACGAGATGTCACTCCTCGAAGATTTGGCGTTGTCGGATTCATCTGAAGAAGAATAGGTACCAGTTCCAAAACGATTCCCGTGCAGCTCGTTATTAGCTAATGGAGAACCCTGTACCAGAACCTTTACGAGAAAATCCGACCGCACACTTCATGTTAACAAGGATCATCTCCTCCAGTCAGCCTTTTGCGTGGCATGTCAGTATCTCTACTCCGCTACTCGCTACGGAGTGACACATGCGCTCCGTTATCATCACCATCGATATCCCGTTAGTCATCATCCTCGCGCAGCTACCGTGAGCAACGTACCGGCAGCATGACGTGAAATCCTACCCGCAGCCACGTCATGGAGCGCTATGCCACTACCCGTCACTACATCCACACCGGTCTTGAAGTGGAGTAAGAAGAGAAAGTCCTCCACAGAATCCAGTCCGGCAGCACCCACATCAGTAATCAGCAGTAGTAATGGGTGGTTATAGACGTTATTGTTCTTTTCGTTGGAATGTGGTTTTAACCATTCAAAACGCTCCATTTATATTCGCTATTGTTTGGAGAACAATGGCGGCCGTATGCACACGTTTTCTAGAGAACAATGACGTCTATAATGCCACGTTTTCTCGATAGCAATGACGCACATCCGCACACGTATTTTTGGATTTGCAACACTCTGGAATGTTCTATTATTTTGAATTAGTTAACCCTTAAAAGTTTAAAAGTTGTGTATTTTATGTTTTAACGTAGCGGCGGCGCGCCCCCCTCCGCGGTTATCTACCGTTGTAAAAATATTAAGAGAGTAATGTAAAAGAATAGAGTTTAAGAGGTGGTCCGATAATGGAGGTCGTATGAGGAGAAGGAGGAGTTTGAGGAATTACGGTATTGATTGAAAATAATTTGACTGTTTCGTCGGTAACGTTATTAGTAAACTATTTTTGTTGTATATTTTGAAAACGTTTTGACTTTTAACCGTCATTACGCGCAAATTGTTTTTAAATACTTAATATTGCATTTGCAATAACGTCAGTCGTTTTAGATTTTGGGAACAGTGTCGAAGTGCGCGATATCGGTGTTATTTTGAATTAGTTAACCCTTAAAAGTTTAAAAGTTGTGTATTTTACGTTTAAACGTAGTGGCGGTGCGCCCCCCTCCGCGGTTATCTACCGTTGTAAAAATAATAAGAGAGTAATGTAAAATAATAGAGTTTAAGAGGTGGTCAGATAATGGAGGTCGTATGAGGAGGAGGAGGCTGTAAGAGGAATTACGGTATTGATGTTTGAAAATAATTTGACTGTTTCGTCGCTAACGTTATTAGTAAACTGTAGAATATTTAGAGACTGCCCGTATGCTGTTAGTAAGCATCAGCTACCAGACAGATTAGTAACAAAATATTAAAAATAATGTATTAATGGTATGTACGGTTGGAATGGTAACCAAGACTTGGTGGTGATGGATCGTATCCTGGGTTAAAAAAGTTAACCCTTTCACCGATGAATCTATATCTCATTTTCATCGATAACATACAGGAAAACTGTTGAATATTTTGAAAATAATTTGACTGCCTGTGTCAGTTGAGGCGGAATGCTATAGTATTCCTCCTCAGTTGATATTGCTGGATGATTATGAGGACGATGCTAGCGTACTTGTTTACAAGGTATGCACGATGTACGAATATTTTGATAATTTGTTGCTGAATATTTTGATAATTTGAGTGGTAGCTGAATATTTTGATAATTGGTTGCTGAATATTATGATAATTGGTTGCTGAATATTTTGATTGGTTGCTGAATAAATTGCTTGGTTGCTGAATATTTTGAAAACGATTTGACTGAGTAAATTTTAATTTCTTATTAGGCGATGTTAGGTAAGAGAGAGGTGGTCTTATAACGGAGGTTGAAGGAGGAGGGAGGAATGCTATCTCGGACACCCTCTGCTAGGTATTGTTCTCCGCGCATTAGCACGCCTTTATTCACCTGGTGGTCCTTTAATAAAATGCAGGTGGTCGCTCAAAGGGGTGTCGCGAGGGATGAGGAGGATGGCTGACGTATGCTAGCGTATTCGCCGAGGCAACGTCTTGCGCGATATCTCTGTATGAAATATTTTGAAAATAATTGATTGTAAGCCGCTGGTGGTTTAGTCACTATTAACCTCCTCCTTGGTTTAAGTCATTTTAAAAATGGCAGTCATTTAATTATTAAATTTTCAAAATTGTTATGGAAATGGTCATCGTTGACGATTGATGTTGTATAATATTATATAGATAGTTTTATCTACCATATTTATGTCTTTAAAGCGTCAATCATTTAATTATTAAATTTGTAAAAATATGAACAAACTCCCAGTCATTTAATTTTCAAAAAAAATCAGAGCGTTGCGTTACACAGGTTATAGTGATCTACGTTGTATATATATATATATATATATATATATATATATATATATATATATATAATTTTATCTTACGTATTTAAGGCGATTCTTTAAAGTGGAAGTCATTTAATTATTAAAATTTCAAAAATATGAGCAAAATGTGTTCCCCAGTCATTTAATTTTTTTTAAATCAGACACGTACACAGGAAGTTTTCCTATGCTATTATATAGATAGTGTTATCTGTTGTATTTATGTCTTTAAAATGGTAGTCATTAATTTAGTTCCTAGTCAATGGCAATGCATTAATCGTCCACGAACAATGGCGTACAGATGGCCATTTAGAACAGTAGCATCCATCGACCACTTTTGACGGATCAGAATGTGTGCTTGCGTATGCATGTGTGAAGCGGGTTGTTGTGTGTAAAAACTTTATTACATTATTTAATTTTTTGAACAGATAAAGAGTTCTCTTTCGAATGATTTGTGGGCCCTGAAAAGGGCCATGTTTTGAGATAGGTCTCAGTCTTCGCAGATCCGCACAGGCACGGTTGTCAGTTTGGTAACAAACTGCGTCATGTTTGCTTTTTGTATATCAGTCGGAGTATCACCGATTACAGGACACCCATGCGGATACTGTTTGATTGGTAATAGACAATAGCACTCCTTGCAGAGGTGTACACCATCTCTTTAGGTTCTGTTTTCTTGATCATATGCCTACAGACCCTCTCGTGTTTCGACCATTGGCATATGGTGTCGCGGATGTCGATGGAACACCAACGACATCGCACATACCCAGTGTCTGATCCGTCAAAGTTTGTACTGCTGGCCATTTTAGCCAAATGTACATTAACATTTACATTTATACCACATCGCTCTACTACAAAAAAAAAATATAAGGAATATCACGTGAGATGAAATCCGACTGCCTAAGGCTACCTAACTACTCTGCAGTTACACATCCAACCACTTTGCGATGTTTAAACTGGAATGAGAAAATGGATTGAATTTGTACCGTTTATAGGAATATATGTACTGCGCCCGAAAATCCACAACATGCAGATCGCATGCGGCCGTACATGTATGCATGCATTTTGGCATGTATGCGTGTTCAGGCATGTACATACCCTTGGTGCCATCTGCAACACACACCCGCAAATCCGCATCATGCGCCCGCAAATCCGCAACATACGTCCACAAATCCGCATCATACGCCTGCAATCCGCAACATACGCCCGCAATCCGCATCATGCACCCACAATCCGCAACATACGCCTGCAAATCCGCAAATGCGGGCCGCATGCGGGCGCACATGTATGCATGCATTTTGGCGTGTATGCGTGTTCAGGCATGTACATACACTTGGTGCCATCCGCAACACACACCCGCAAATCCGCATCATGCGCTCGCAAATCCACAACATACGCCCGCAAATCCGCATCATTCGCCCGCAATCTGCAATATACACCCACAATCTGCATCATGCGCCCGCAATCCACAACATACGCCCGCAAATCCGCAAATGCGGCCCGCATGCGGCCGCACATGTATGCATACATTTTGGTGTGTATGCGTGTTCAGGCATGTACATACACTAGGTGGCATCCGCAACACACACCCGCAAATCTGCATCATGCGCCCGCAAATCTGCAACATACGCCCGCAAATCCGCATCATTCGCCCGCAATCTGCAACATACGCCCGCAATCCGCATCATGCGCCCTCAATCTGCAACATACGCCCGCAAATCCGCAAATGCGGCCCACATGCGGCCGCATATGTATGCATGCATTTTGGCGTGTATGCGTGTTCAGGCATGTACATACAACATACGCCCGCAAATTCACAACATGCGGACCGCATGCATTCGCACATGTACGTATACATTTTAGCCAGCAGAGCCAGTCATTCCGATGAAAAAATTTCAAAAAGTCTTCTGGCGCACGCATGCGCACAAGGGCGCACACTGCGGCATGCACGCACGCACAAGGGTACAATGTATAACTAGCAGTATCGCGTATTAGTATGTGTTCATATGAGCGTGACCTATATTAAACCCTCATGACATACCCTCTCCAACCTACATACCATTTTTCAGACACGGCGCTCTCACACATTACGACCACAATGTCTAGCCAAATGGATATCTGTCAGAGTCAGTCATTCCGATGATAAATTTTCAAAGATGGTCTTCTCTAGGGCTGCAAGTATGAATATCAAGAAATTCGCTATGGGTTGTCGGGTGGGTGGGTGTTGGTGGTGGGGTTAATGCCTGTTGCTGGGTGTAGGTCATAGTGTTGCACGCACGCACCTACGCACAACGTATAACTAGCAGTATCACGTATTAACACGTGTGCATACGAGCGAGACGTTTATTAAATCCTCATGACCCTCTCCAACCTATATGCCATTTTTTCAAACACAGAGCAATCACACATTCCGACCACAATGTCTAGATAAATGGATAGCTGTCAGAGTCAGTCATTCCAGTGATAAATTTTCAAAAATAGTCTTCTCTAAGGATGCAAGTATGAATATGAAGAAATTCGCTATGGGTTGGCGGGTGCGTGGGTGGTGGTGGTGGTGGGGTTAACGCATGGTGTTGGGCGTAGGTCGTAGTGGTGATGGTGGGTGTTGGTGATGATGATGGTGGTTGGTGGGGGGTGTTTGCCGGCGCAATGACTGGACAAATGGATAGCCTGCAGTGCCAGTCATTCCAATGATAAATTTTCAAAAATAGTCTTCTCTAAGGATGCAAGTATGAATATGAAGAAATTCTCTATGGGTTGGCGGGTGCGTGGGTGGTGTTGGTGGTGGGGTTAACGCATGGTGTTGGGTGTAGGTCGTAGTGGTGGTGGTGGTGGGTGTTGGTGGTGATGATGGTGGTTGGTGGGGGTGTTTGCCGGCGCAATGACTGGACAAATGGATAGCCTGCAGTGCCAGTCATTCCGATAATAAATTTTCAAAAATAGTCTTCTCTAAGGATGCAAGTATGAATATGAAGAAATTCGCTATGGGTTGGCGGGTGCGTGGGTGGTGGGGTTAATGCATGGTGTTGGGTGTAGGTCGTAGTGGTGGTGGTGGTGGTGGGTGCTGACGATGATAATGGTGGTTGGTGGGGGGTGTTTGCCGGCGCAATGACTAGACAAATGGATAGCCTGCAGTGCCAGTCATTCCTATAATAAATTTTCAAAAATAGTCTTCTCTTGTACTACAAATATGAATATGAAGAAAATGGACATTTTCTTGAAGAAATTCGAGGGTTAAAAGGGTTAAGAAAGTCTCTAGCGTTCATGTAATGGCGCAACACGAGGTGGTCGCTTAGGGCAGGACTGAATTATATAGTAAAAACATGGTTATAACGTATCACTGCTCTGTAGCCAAAAGGATATATTTATATTTGAAGTAAACGGTCTTCTATGATTATGCTACTACGCTCAAAAGGTTGCTCTTAATTGTCGTATCTTTAAGCGTCGGTAAACAGCAATAGCCGGTGAGCGGGTGCACGCTTTATTATCGATTTTCACAAACTCTCGGAGAGGACGTTGTAATATCCCGTGCTTAGAACAAGACGGGTGGTATATTCTTATAGTATTCCTTAACACATGACATGTTTGTATCTCGATTCAAGATTGATCTTGGTGCTTTAACATTCTTTCGTTATTAACACGTGCCGTGTTTGTAACTCGATTAAGGACCGATCTCACGGCTATTCGAAACGTATGGTTAAATCATACGCAACAAATAATCTTTTTAGCATAAGTACGCTCTACGTAGAATTCTATAAACGGAACCCTCAGAGATATAATGACCACATTTTAACCATCGTATCTAAAACGATTGACGTTATTGCAAAGTATTTAAAAAACAATTTGCGTGTAATGACGGTTAAAAGTCAATCAAAATATTCAACAAAAAATAGTTTTACTAATAACGTTAGCGTCATCAAATTATTTTCAAAATATTCAACAGTTTTCCTGTATGTTATCGATGAAAATGAGATATAGATTCATCGGTGAAAGGGTTAACTTTTTTAACCCAGGATACGATCCATCACCACCAAGTCTTGGTTACCATTCCAACCGAACATACCATTAATACATTATTTTTAATATTTTGTTACTAATCTGTCTGGTAGCTGATGCTTACTAACAGCATACGGGCAGTCTCTAAATATTCTACAGTTTACTAATAACGTTAGCGACGAAACAGTCAAATTATTTTCAAACATCAATACCGTAATTCCTCTTACAGCCTCCTCCTCATACGACCTCCATTATCGGACCACCTCTTAAACTCTATTATTTTACATTACTCTCTTATTATTTTTACAATGGTAGATAACCGCGGAGGGGGGGGGGGTGCACCGCCACTACGTTTAAACGTAAAATACACAACTTTTACACTTTTAAGGGTTAACTAATTCAAAATAACACCGATATCGCGCACTTCGACACTGTTCCCAAAATCTAAAACGACTAATGTTATTGCAAATGCAATATTAAGTATTTAAAAACAATTTGCGCGTAATGACGGTTAAAAGTCAAAACGTTTTCAAGATATACAACAAAAATAGTTTACTAATAACGTTACCGACGAAACAGTCAAATTATTTTCAAACATCAATATCAGTCCCTAATTCCTCACCCCTCCTCAGCCTCATACTCCCTCCTCCTCCTCCTCCTCATACGACCTCCATAATCAGACCACCTCTTAAACTCTATTTTTTTACATTACTCTCTTAATATTTTTACAACGGTAGATAACCACGGAGGGGGGAGCGGCGCCACTACGTTAAAACGTAAAATACACAACTTTTAAACTTTTAAGGGTTAACTAATTCAAAATAATAGAACTTTCCAGAGTGTTGCAGATTCTCAAATACGTGTGCGGCTGTGCGTCATTGTTATCGAGAAAACGTGGCTTTATAGACGTCATTGTTCTCTAGAAAACGTGTGCATACGGCCGCCATTGTTCTCCAAACAATAGCGAATATAAATGGAGCGTCTGGATTGGTTAAAACCACATTCCAACGAAAAGAACAATAACGTCTATAACCACCCATTACTACTATCAGCCACAAACTAGTCACTACACCCAACGACCATACGCGGGAAAGAGTTGTATCACCCACACGCAGGACATTCAGCCCATGCCCAATGTTACTGCAACTTGTATGGTGAAATATGCTAGGTCTCGGAAGATGTCATCGCCTACCATATCTGCTCCCACAGCATTGCCTCAGCCTACGATTCAGCTCACTGCCATCCCCACGACAGCCACTGCAGCCACCACGACGCTCACCACGACAACACCATCACCCGCCTTGACAACCACTAGTACCACAGTTAACTTACGGACAGATATTTTAGCACCACAGTAACTGTGAGAGACATTATAGACGCTCATATTTCCGCCACCATCATTACAGACATTTCCGACAGTGCCAGTGATAATGAACGCATCTCAGCAATGATAGTGCATCCACTGTGACCAACCACCGTCAGTCGTGGGACCCAGACTCAGTGGGGAAAATTTCGCAGCAGAGGTGTGATCATTTGTGATACAGCAGAACATCAGTGGTGCGATTTATGGAAGCGTATTAATTATTACTTTATTTTTGAAATACTTTTCTTTTTATTATATATGTTAGATCAATTGAATCCCGTCCCTGGGATGACTGCGGTATCCGACACAGCTGTGCGACTTAGTTGCCCAGCTGTGTCCCACACAAAATGAGCACGGCGGACTCCGGGGTTGTAAGAACGTCGTGTGCGACGTAAAGAATACAGCATCCTGCAGTGCAATAATGTCATAATCCCATCATGCAGTCTCAGCTATGCTGGGGCTGCCTGATAAACTAACTTTTGGGTTATTATTATTATGTTCTATTTTTCTTATTATTTTTCTTTCTGTCTTAGATGTCAGGACAGCTATAGGGTCAGCGAGAGCTGCCCATTGCGGACCCGCTATAATGAGCCGCAAATATATTTTTAATCAGAGATACGTGTTGTGTGCCCCTTTATTTACCCGGGGTGCGCAAGTAATTTGGGAGTAATCTACTAGATACCCCGTAAGGGTATGTTACATGGAAATCTTATATTTTATATCTACATATATATTTTATATTATTATATATATTAAACTTAAGTTGTGGTACGTTTGGAGCGTGGGTGTTCTCTGTGGAGATAATAATTATCTGCACCCAAAGAGAACACCCATTCGAGTTATTGTTTAGGATCATTTACTAAATAAAGTTGCAGCATGTACCAAAATATTAAAACAAAAAAAAGAAAAGGCCTGGAAAAATAATTCCAGTTCAAAAATTTAAAACTAAAAGTATGCCTCCCCTTTCCACTTTGGCACCTCTATGTGCTCTGACTCTTGAATACGCGTCTATTGCGTCACTACTCCTCTCCGGCCATGCGCCTACCCGGGAAGTCTATAATTCCCACCTAGCATACGTCCGTGCGTAGATCCACCATGCGCGATCGTTTGCCACGGATGTCAAACTAGGAGGGGGGGGGGGGTGTAGTTCGGATCGACCAGGCGGGTATCGACCGTACCAGCCAAGCTGGGTACGCACCACCCGTCCTGGACTCATTCCCTGAGCACACCCCCTGGGTAGAGCCATAAGCGTATATGAGACTATGAGAGAGATCGCGTTATAAAAACGACTAAGTTCGTTAAAGGGCATAGTGCGCATACGCATGCTTAGATACTATTTTTGGCAGAGCACATAGTTTATGACCAAGATGGGCTGGCACTTTTAGTGTACAGAGATGGTACCTTGTAATCCTTTTTTAATTACGTGATCCCGCCGAATCTGGCATTATTCAAGACCGGAATTCGACGGGCTTTCCAAATCTGTAAGCCATTTCAAAATCTGTTAAGAAATGGCTGAGTTATCCACGGAAAACCCCTTTTGATTATCTTCAAAATATTGTCGTGACGTCATAAGCACGTGTACGCAGAACTTCTAGAATGTTCTAGAACATTCCACTGCGTTATTATTAGCTACGCGCTGATTGGCTGTTGCTTGACCGATTATTGGTTGGAGCCTGCGCCTGTGACGTCACAAGTAGTATAAAAGGAGACAAGATCCAGAGCTCGAGAGCATCCTCGGCCAGGGGCCGGATAGGTTGGACCTGTTCCAGCTACGATCAGCACGACATTACACAGATCACTTCGCCTTCTGTCGGTTTCTTTCCCGTAGCCAGCAGTACTCCAGCCCACCACACTAAAAGCAATTTTGTAACTCCCGTCCTTGCGGGAGCATTTTGGAACTTTCTAGTTATTGTGCACGAATATATCAAAAGCTACATCGGAACACGAACTTGCGGTGAGGCCTTCACAGCCTGAAACTGTGATTCTACAGATGTAGAGGCAGCGATGTTCTTTGGTGGATGACTCGCCGGATCTGCCGGCCACGCCAAAAAGTGGTTATTTAACCGTCCCCGCACTGATGTCGTGTAGGTTCTTCTAAACTTTCAACCTCAGCAAGTAAACTTTGCCTGTTACGTCTTCAGAGCTGGCTGACATACCCCGCACTGTTAAGCTTAGTTTTATAGCTTCATCTGCATCTTACAACCCCCGCTTATGATCGGGTTGTTATCAACTTCCATCCATACCATCGGTGTATGGGAACTTTCCTCACAGCAGCAATGTTATTGTATCTCTTACTGACTACTCGTTAGACATTCTATGTTGTGATTATAGTCCTGAGTTAGATCCGCTCCCTTCATGAACTGCTTGCGGGAATCCTGTTTGCGGGAACTTTCCAGCTTCCTGAGAATGCATCAACTCACGTCAACCTAAGCATGACGTATCAATTTCAGTAACACGATAGCCAGACTTAAGAATGGCTACCGATTATTCAAGTAACTATACATAACATTTTAATTATTCCGTTAAATGTATTTTTCTTAATAATATCGTACCCGTATAAACGGTCCCGATGACTAAAAGGTATCGTAGCGGTCTTAGGACCGCTATTTATAATTTATGTATATGTTAATAGTTATTCTCATTTTCTACAAGATGTTTTCACTAACCGCACCGTAGTAGGTTCGTTAACCTGTACTAAAGATATATAATTCTGATCATTCTACACTGTATTGATTGTTCTGGTTAGTTTATATATATATATATATATATATATATATATATATATATATATATATATATATATATATATATATATATATATATATATATATATATATATATATAGGACTGCAGTGCATGTAGGAAACACTATACAGCGACACTTATATATGCAGCACTTTCTCCTGCCACCAACAATCTTTCACTGAGGTCGCTGTCCGAGCTATAACACTGTTTGGCCCGGCATGCTACCAACTAAAATCATTTCTATTCAGCTCGATAGGATAGGTTTAATATGATTAGAAACAATTTCTTCGTTAGGAAATCTGTAGTATACGCCACTTTTCCGCCCCGCACTCCGGCAAGATTCATATCTCTAAGATATTGTCTCTCTTCATGTTCCACTAAGCCTTGTGGATTCTTAATTGTTTGAATGTCCCTATCCGCACCATGGGCTGAACTGCCCCTGGGAAACTGTTGGGGTTTCCGAGCGGTGATGGCCAAGGTGTGGTATCACATACATTCCCTCTGTATCCTCGGATACTTAGTAGCTAGCACTTCTGCCAATGTAGGAAAGCACTGCACAAACATATCTTAATTATTATTTTCTTTTACTTGCTGAACAATCCTCCCGCACCGCTGTGCAAAACTGGGCAACTTGTATTTAAACCTAACAACAGGTTAAATGATTAGTTCCATAGGACCTGGTAACGAGCGAGATGCGCATCCCCACGGAATCCCGTAAGAATGTCTGGGCATGATATTTAGATCTGCCACGCCCTCACGGGATGGACATTTATGGTGGGTATTCGTTTCTCTTACCCCCACCATAACGATAGTTCAATTACCTAAAAATGCTTTTGTGAAAAGTAACCAGTGTCTTGTGACGTTTTTTTGTGGTTACAGAGCAGGATGTCCGGATTCTTATCCAGTTCGGAGATCTTACTAAGTAACAAGTGTAAGCGCTGTCTTCAGTATTGATGTCTTAGGGCATCCGTTCTCAAATGACAGCCATATCTAACAGCTAGGTAGACACTGGCCATTTGCGACCTAAAATAGTTCTTGTCTCTAAAAACTAAAAGCTAGTGAAAGAGAGCAGAAGGTCTGTATAAATAAAGAGGCAACTACTAAACCAGCATACTAAGAATTACATAAGACGGTGACGTAGGAATCTTTCGGGAATTGTTCATCCCGTCTTCACGTAAAACACCATGCAACCTTATAGTCATAATCCCACTAGATATGGTCTTTTCTTTCATCATTTTGGTTAAATATTGGAGAGGGCCCATTTTTGCCCACTACTCTTCTCCCGCCTTAAGCAGTGGCGACACCTTCCCATGACGGAGGCCCACTTGCCTCTCACAAGGATTCAGCGATGACGGTCCATGCGAGGATAATACTTCTCACCCAAACTAGCACTAGGAGTAGTGCCTGCGTGAGGCACATGATTTTTCGTCACTACAGAGATAATTTTCTTTCCTTTCAGCTTAGAGGTATAATGGCTTATATTAAGTTAAATAGCTAAGTCTCGTGTACAGAAACCTCCATTGCGGGGATACCTCTGTGGACCTACGAGTCTGTGTGGTACCTCCGGGGGCCCGCATTTGAAAGTTCATCCGGCTGTCTCTATGTCTTGTATTTTCGTATGCATCATCATAGATCACGAAATTGCTATGGACAGGCATACTGGTGACACAAACTCTTGGGATGAGACCATAGTGTTCAATGTTCGCGACAATGGTCGCACGGCCTCACCGGACCGATTGAGTTTCATCGGCCTTAGGAGCCAGTCTTTGTTACCCATAGGGCAGTATCGTATGGGATCCGTCACCCCAAGACCGGAAGCTAACCAGCATGATCATTCGTCGTGCACTTGCGGCACAGCGAGTCAACACCATACACCGGAATGGCCCAACACTACCCTGCGAGCTACAAATACACACTACCATCCACTGTACACAACTCTGATGGGCACTTTATCGGGACTGACCAGGGCAAAGCCGAGGCGATTCGAGACTGGTTCCAGGAATAATTCACTGACCACGATGGCGAGCTCTTGCACCCATTCTCAGGAGACCCCAGGCCATTACTAACACCAATTAAAACAGCAGAGGTTGAGAAGGCACTTAAAACGGACGGATGGCATGTGCAATGAACTATTCAAATATGCAAGTGAAATTATTTCAAAAGTGATCACGCATCTAATGAATTCAACTTTTATGCACCACCTTCCCATCGACACTTGGGCAGCTCCAAAGGCAGCTCTAGACAAACTCGATGCCTGCCACCGCAAACACCTATGTGCCATTACTGGACATCAATGGCCAGACAACATAATTTCCAATGATGCACTATACAAGATCTGTAAAACGTCATCGCTGTCTGTAAACGTCGCCCAGGAAAGATGGTCCCTGTTTGGCCATGTGCTAAGTGTGCCCGAAGCGACACCAACACAGAGAGCCTTGGAATTCGCCCTACTCGGAGCCAGCAAATATAAAGGTGGGAGAGGACGCCATTGCATAAATCTTCTAAGCGTGCTTCTAGGTAACCTCAAGAAAGCAAGACTCGTTATACTCGAGGACAAGACAGTGGACAAAAATGAAGAAGGACTGTAGGATGTTTCTACTACTACAGACGCAGAATACAATAATCATACATCACACATTGAGCTAAGTAATGTAAGGTGCAATAAGATCAAGCATTGATCTAAGTAATGCAAGCTTATGTACGATCAAGCACTGATCTAAGTAATGTAAGCTCTAATAAGATCAAGCAGTGATCTAAGTAATGCAAGCTTCAATAAGATCAAACACTGATATAAGTAATGCAAGCATCAATAAGATCAAGCACTGATCCAAGTAATGTAAGCTTCAATAAGAAGAAGCATTGATCTAAGTGATATAAACCCGCAATAAGAGCAAGCATTGATCTAAGTAATGTAAGCTTCAATAGGAGGAAGTATTGATCTAAGTAATGTAAGCTTCAATAGGAGGAATCATTGATCTAAGTAATGTAAGCTTCAATAAAAGGATATATATATATATATATATATATATATATATATATATATATATATATATATATATATATATATATATATATATATATATATATATATATATATATATATATATATATATATATATATATATATATATATATATATATCGTTATATGTAGATCTATTGACGTGTTCTGATAATTGACAGGTGTAAATATGCATGAAATTGTTTATGAATGAAGAGATACGGGAAGGAGGCGAGTTTGGTATATCGGTCTATTGTTCCCAAATGAAGATTGCACCTAAGCTCCAAAAATCCGTAACATTCCATTCGTATGTGGATAAGAGATTCTTCAGTACACAGATTTATTGTTCCTGGCCGAAGAGACAATGTGCAGGTCGGTCCAAACACAGGAGGTTGGGGGTTGGGGAGGACATGTAGTCTGGAATGTGGACGAGTTATAATGTGTTCAGACATGTTTCTTTTCTGGCTGAAGAGACAATGGCATTGTCGATCCAAATACATGGGATGGGGTCAGGAGGGACAGGTGGTGTCTGCTGAAGGCAAGAAATAATTGAACCAGTGATATTACTAGCTGTTGTAAGACTACATGTTAAGCTTTTGTGGGGTCCTAAGCAAATATTCACTTCCAGACCACAATCACATACGACCACATGCATGTCCACATGCATATACACATGACCACACATGTAGCCGCAGAACGTACGCACGCACGCACGCACGCACGCACGCACGCACGCACGCACGCACGCACGCACGCACACACACACACACACACACCTACGCCAGCACTCACACCTACACACCAACACGGATGCTCGCATCCACACACACACACACACACACGCATGCAAATTCCGCACGAATATTTGCATGCATACACACACTCTCTTGCCTGAACACACGCATGTATGCACACTTGTACTCACTCACGCACAGCCCATGCATGCATGCATGCATGCACGCCCGCACGCCCGCACGCACGCACGCACACACACACACACACACACACACACGGACGCACGCACGCACACACGCACGCATGCACGCACACTCACACGGTCTGTTGTATGCAATATCAGCCACGCGAGTTCAAGACCACGCGGTCTGTTGTTGACATTGTCAGCTATACGCAAACTAAGACACACCTATTTTTGAAAATTTAACCCTGGAAGGCCTGTTGAGGTTCATTCCTATTGTAAATTGTCAAAAATAGCCTTCTCACATTCTGCAAATGGATATTTGCTTAAGACCCCAGCCGGAGCATGACTCATAGTTTCAGAACAACCAGTAATAACACTAGTTATTATTTTTTCCACATTCCACACCACCATTTTCCTGACCCCACACACTGTGTTTGGATCGACCTTACTATTGTCTCTTCAGCCAGGAAATAAACATATCCGAACACATTATAACTCATACACATTCCACATCATCCATCCTCCACAATCATCAAGCCCCTGTGTTTGGATTAACGCGCCCATTGTCTCTTGGGCCCGGAGCAATAGATCTATGTACCGAAGAATCACTAAACTACATACAGATTGGATGTTAAGGCTTTTATAGCATAGGTGCGATCTTCAGTCTGGAGCAATACACATACATACCAAACTCGCCACTTTCCATTGTCTCTTCCTTCGGGGACAATATATCCATGTACTGAACCCTTTCATTGCCGCTCCCCACCTTCCTGTTGTCTCTTCACCCAGGGAATAATAAATCTATGTACCCACCCCTTAAAGCCCATCCATTTCTTGCGCCGTTGCACCTGTCAGTCATCAGAATACACCAATAGCTCTACATACCGAACGGCGCTGGCAATATAGGCACACTTCTGGTTGGTGGAGAGCTGGCTACGTGACGCTATTTGGACACGCCACCATCTATTTCTCGCCTCGGTACACCTGTCCTGGCAATCATCAATAGGTCTACATGCCAAAAGGCGACTGACAAGATGTGTTCGATTCTGATTGGTAGAGAGCGAGTCACATGACCTGTGATGTCATCTCCTTTGCATATTAGGACACGCATCCTTTTTTACTGATAAAGATCAGAATATCACATGACCAGATTCCAATCACCGACACATATTTTTGGCGGGGAAATGGGCGTGCCCTAATATGTAAATGAGATGACGTAACAGGTCACCTGACCCGCTCTTGACCAATCAGAAGTGCGGTCATCTATTCTCCCGGAGAAGAAAGTTTCATAGCTTCACTATTTGTATGAGAACTAGTCAAACATGGTCCATATACATCATTGTAAGCTGTACAGTCTTTCGAATTCTCTTTCACGGACATTTTCTCTATATTTCGAGTATTCGTTAATGTTCTTTGCTAATGGGTCATCTTGCAGGACTACTTCTAACATTTCTTTACATCTCGTCTTGTAGCTTTGACTAGATTGGCTCTGACACATTTTCAAGAACATTATCTTCCCCTCTTTGCATAGCGAACTCTACAAGCAACACTATTTCGAGACTCTCCCTGCATTGTCATTTAGCAGCGTTTTCTAGATAACATTCCTGGTATTGGAACATTTTCGATTAGGTCTGATTCCAAATGTTTGTCAGAGAGACCAGAACCATCTAATTTCTTGTCAATCGTCTTTCAAAATGCACAAACCAGATGAGTAGTTCTGATCATGATTCTGTGTTTCTCGTATCTAACATGACTGTTCCATATTCACGCTTCTATCGAGGTCAAATGTCGTCACAATGTCAGACTTCAGAAATAAATCCAACCCACCCTTGTACCTTCTGTCCAATTTCACATCTGTCCAATATGAGGAAACACCATCCAATGTTTAGTTTTTGGACACTTCACAGATGCATATAAAGCATAAAATGTCAAATGGAAATATATTTGAAATATAAATTACGGCAAATAATGTAAAGAAATTGGAAATCAGGCGTAATCTGAATTTATTGTATCTATCAGTTGATAGTTGTAGCTCCTGATAAATAGCCTGTGCACAAAGTTTAAATTGTAGAGAAATCCCTATTAAACATGGGGATATCAGCAAAATAAACATGTGGCTGGTTTAGCGGTGGCCATTTTGAATTTATGCAAATTAGACATAGTGCAAATGAGTTTATTTCTTGGGAACCTGATTTGTCTTGAATGACCGACGCTAACAAACATTTTGGCGCACATTAAAAATTACCAATGGCCTGGGATGCCTCTCCAGCTTCTGGCCTATAATACATCAATAAAGCTTCTGGATCATGTTATGCACGAAAGTCCGCCTTATCCTGTATAGATTTTGTTCATATGTTCTTACGCATAATCGGTTCCTAATACAGCAAATGTGGTTCTATGTGTCCGTACTAAAAACAATTCATGATCGAATATCTTCCAGGTCAGCCTAACAGGGATATTTTGATCATAGTGCAGTTGATCAAATGCCAAAAACTAAAGACATGATTTCTCGAGTGAAGCCAAGTGCGACCACCATAAACGTTGATAAATTGAGTGAAAATGGGCTACTTTTGTGTCTTCCTCTGGTTCCCTTAATAATCTGCATTGAAAAAATATAGGTTAACTGGAATTGTTTCGAGGTATGGCCTGAGGCGAGCATTTATCCTTAGATTCTGACTCGAAATCTCTATATAATTGCAATGTTTATTACCATGAAGATTGGATTTTTATGTGAACTTTGACTAGAAATAACGAGGAATAATGTCACATTAGTTACTGGAAAGAGTATCCGTTAATGACTCGCGCAGTACTGTACCTTGCATAATGGAATAGGGTCATAAAACCGATGTGAATACAATAATCATAATAACCCCCTGAATCATCTGAATAAATGGGATCCTACAGGACGTTGATCACATTTTTCGAGTTTTGTAGGAGGATTTGGGGGGGGGGGGGCGGCTTTATTTCAGCTTGAAGTGTGGTGTGACATGCAGTTATTTAACTTTTTTCAGCTAGGTACTCAAGGAAGTGATTTAGCAATTCTCAATGAATATCCAAATTCTTCCGAAAAAAGCATCAGATCACATGTCAGATAAATAAAAGATAACTTTAAGCAACAATGGACTGTGTATACGGATACAGCAGACACGTCTGTCTAACAATCTGGAGACGAGCGCACACAATGTTGTTAGATTAGGTGCTAAGTGTATCTGGTGTCTTGGACGAGGATTAGGTTGGGGTTAGGTTGATGATTAAATTGCACCCTCCCCACCCACCCCATCACCCCTCCCACACCCCACCACCCCAATCATTATACTGTTCAAGACATTTTCGAGTTATGGATTTGTTACGAATCGTAACACAAAGCGAGCTCTAACCATAAAAATAAACTAGCTCTAACCATATCACTAACTGTAGCCCAAAATCAGCTATTATGACGCACGCTCACCTGCGGATTGTTAGCCTGGCTTGTCCATCGAATAACGCAGCCTGGCTGTTTTCTATAATCTGTGGCAATTTTGATATGAATAAAACCAATTTATGACAAAACACAACTAGATGTGTTGGTAAATGTTGCAAATAAGTAATAGATTAACTCATTTACACACAGCCAGCTACTATGTGTATTCAAGCAAGCCCAAAAGCAATATAATTTGGTAGATAATGCTTTTTCACGTTGCGGTATACATTTTGAAATGATGTTGGTATATGTGGAAGAAAGAATGACTAAAAATATAATTTTAACAATCAGAATGATGTATTGTCTCCAAAACGCCCAGAAAATCTGGGAATGCTGCTGCTGCTGCTGCTGCTGCTGCTGCTGCTGCTGCTGCTGCTGCTGCTGCTGCTGATGCTGGTGGTGGTGGTGGTGGTGGTGGTGGTGGTGGTGGTGCTGCTGCTGCTGCTGCTGCTGCTACTACTACTACTACTACTACTACTACTACTACTACTACTACTACCACTACTACTACTACTACTACTACTACTACTACTACTACTACTACTACTACTACTACTACTACTACTACTAGCAAAACCAAATAAATACGTTATGTAAGTGTCAAAATTGTGGTGAATATTTGGAAACTAAATTGACTGGAAGCTGGTGCTATCTCAAGACAAATTAGTTTCAAAATGTTCAAAAGTACGTATATCATGAATTATTTGGAATAACATTTGTTTTGTATATTTACAGATACATCGCCATAGTTCATCCGCTGAAGGCTCACATATTCTGCTGTCGCTATCGGAGTCTTGCTCTGGTGGTATGCACATGGCCATTAGCCGGAATTCTAGCGCTACCTACAGCCATATATAACGTACTCATTAAAGGGGATCACATTTCCGGGTCAGCTGATATGTGTGTCATAATATTACCAGATGACCACGTGACATATTTCCTGATAATGAAGTACCTGGAGATGTTCTTCTTCTACATTTTGCCGTTAGTACTCCAGATATACCTGTATACTGTGACCATAAAACGTCTCTTTTTCGGTGTGAGATTCCACGCTGGATCGAGATACATGAAGCAGTCATCTAAAAGATTGCAACAAAACCCTGACCACACCCAGACTTCAGACGCGCTCAGATCACGTAAGAACGTCGTTAAAATGCTCATTATATGTGTACTTATCTACTTCATCAGTTATTTCCCAAACCAAGTTCATCTGCTATACAACACGCTCTCACCCGTACCTCTCGCTGAAAGCTGGTCATTCCACGTATTCGTCATGATAATTGGATATCTAAATTCCGCAGCTAACCCGGTTTTGTACGGAATCTTCAGCGGGAAATTCCGGCGATGTTATAAAGGTATTCTTGTTAATGCTCTGTGTTGTAATCTGCCGGCCCGGTTCCATCCTGACGGCGTCGTACCATGTAGCTCTGATAAGCTGAGTATGTATACGTCTCACGGAATGAGCATACGCACCGCTTGTACGGATACTTAGATCTTTCCGAGAAGATGCTGCTATATGAAGCTCCGCTATCAACCACTTAATGCGAGACGATATCATCTTAACATTGCGGCATTATCAAGGAATCCCGCAGCTTGAACTCGCGTGGCTGATATTGCATACTAATCTTGATTAGGCCTAACATTAACCATCGGAGCAACAATCTTGATTCCCACTGCACAGTGATGCCCTTTATCAAGGACTTACTTCGAGAGTGTATAATCTCAATACTGAGCTATTAACATGAAATTCGAAGTGTTGTTTTTACGTGGCAGATATATAACAGATTGCGGCATATTGAATTCTTGCTTATTGGTTAAAGATAATTTGACACATTATCATCGCTACTTGCTGCCTTGTGCAACAACAGCATTCAGCCAAATTATATTCACAATTATCAACAGTCCTAAATAGCTTCATTGACCCGAGGTTTGTGATAAATTGAGTCCAATTGTGATGCACGAGTGAACTGTATGTTTTTAATGAATTTATAATTTGCTAACATTTATTTGAATATTTGGAAACTAATTTGACTTCTGTAGTAGTAGAAATATCATAAGGTATAATCAGTCCTTCTTCGCTTTTGACCACGGTGTCTTGTCCCCAGCCAAAATATTTAAGCTCTTCAGTGTTCTCAGTCAAATTAGTTAACACAATTTCAATAGGTTACCCGTATAACTACCTTGAAAATGGGATTCCAACACACACATAGAAAGTTAATATTTTGGGCCCAGAAAACGGTGGTTCTGCAAGGCGGGTGGGTCGTAGGATCAGGCATATTAATGAACCACCGTTCCCGTCGCCAAAATGTTATATACAATAATCACTGAGGTTGATAAAGGCCATGTCTATGAAGCCTACTATTTGACGGTGTGATTAAAATGACAGGCGATACAATGGAGAAAATACGAGAGATAGACAGAGAGTCGCATAGGTATGAACTATACTGGTACACCATAGAATCACTACATGAATGTCTTTATTTTGCATAATTACCATGATGAGAAATAAATTTAAATTGGGGTTATTCACCGAGAGAGAGAGAGAGAGAGAGAGAGAGAGAGAGAGAGAGAGAGAGAGAGAGAGAGAGAGAGAGAGAGAGAGAGAGAGAGAGAGCGAACGAGAGAGAGCGAACGAGAGAGAGAGAGAGAGAGAGAGAGAGAGAGAGAGAGAGAGAGAGAGAGAGAGAGAGAGAGAGAGAGACAGAGAGGGAGGGAGGGAGGGAGGGGGGGAGGGAGGGATGGAGGGAGGGAGAGAGAGAGAGAGAGAGAGAGAGCGAACGAGAGAGAGAGAGAGAGAGAGAGAGAGAGGGAGGGAGAGAGAGAGAGAGGGAGGGATGGATGGTGGGTGCTATGCTAGGTCGCAATGCATGATTATGATTACTGTATTCTTCGGTTCTCGTAGTAGAAACATCATACAGCTGCAATCAGTCCTTCTTTGCTTTTGACCGCCGTGTCTTGTCCTCAGCCAAAATCTTTAGTTTCATCAGGTCCATTCTTGATCTGAGTGTACCGACTCCTACTTTCTTAAGGCCACGTCGTAGCACACTTAACAGAGTTGCGGAATGACGTCCCATTCTGGCTTTATATTTACTATCACCCCAGTATGGCGCATTCTAGGGCCAGTTTTGTAAGTCGAACTTTCTGTCGCGCTGCGCCAATGACGACTGGTTAATTTATATAGTGACTCTGCCGTTTTCAGGAGGATTTAGCTGGCACGTCACAAGAGAAGTTCGACTTATAAATCGGGCCTAAGGCTCTCTGTGTTTGTGTGTTCTCTGGAATCCTTAGCGTATTGCCAAACATCGACCATCTTTGCTGTGAAATTTTTGCGGTATCTTGTAATGTCTCTTGATATGGAAACAATGGACCTTTCCACCTTATCCATTTATCATTTGGCGTCATAATCAACTACGTGACGTGTAGAATAGTATCATAATGAATGACGTCATGAATGACGTAGATAATTACGTCATGAACGCACATTTGAAGATGGACTATACGTTGTTGTACGAATTGTATGGGTTTATTATTTATTAAATATTCTGTTGAATATTTTTGCAACTAATTTGACTGGGCGCCATAGGCAGCAACCCCGGTCAAATTAGTTGCAAAAATTCAACAGATTACCTGTATACATTTCAGGAAATTGATAGTTAGAGAATTCGGGAATCGACCAATCCCAACACGGCGAAGTGTGGGTGGAGCTTAACTAGAAGTGGGCGGGGCATCTCCAAAATTGGAAAGGTCCATTTAGTTGACCCAGTAGGTTTGTGCGCCTAACCAACTGCTTCACTTACGAAACTAAATGAACACCGCCCCCATGGCCCACAATGGACTTGATAGACGTCATTATTTTTTTGGTAATCCACTATCCGTGATAAACGTGTGTTAATAGTTAATGAAATAATGAAATAAAGTAATATGTTTTACTTGATCATAATTTCATACAATTCTGTACGTAAGCACAGTAAATACTTCCCATCTCAATCATACAAGTAATTGTTGGATATGTTTAGCCCATTAAGATGGATTTGAAGTTCTTTGACACATCTCGATAAGGCTGTTAATCACCTTGTCATCCAGTGGATCCCCGGTCTCTGTGCCCTGGCAGGCAATGGAGGATTGGACTGGTGGCGAAATGAAGCCGGTAACTTGCACACAAAAGTCTTCCGTATCAGGAATCCAAAACGTCACCACTTTTATAGAGAAGCCGGCCAAAACCGGCATCTGCAGTTATCTTGAGGAATGTTCATTTTCAGGCAAAGAGAACACTATTTTTGAAAATTTACCACTGGAGTGACTGGCTCAGTAACTGAGCCAATCATTCCAGTGGTAAACTTTCAAAAATGGTATTCCCTTTGGCCTGTAAATGGACATTCAAAAAGCAAATAATTTTATTTTCTTGACCAAATTTAGGCCTAGCTATTAATGGGTTAGAAACGCTGTAATAAAACATATATGGCTTACAGTAGTCTACTATCCAAGTACACGCCTAGTGATCCACACCATCAGCTCACTAACAAAGGACACACAATGATCTTAAGATTGAGAACTAGCCACAATAGACTGTAACGACACATGATTTGAAACTTTAAAGTTCGTGACACTGACTAATTCCAGTGTGAGTCTGAACCTCAGAATACGGAGCATATCGTGCAGAACTGTTTATTGTAATGTGGAAACCAGCAAAGGCATATGTTCAACCAACATAGCACCAATGAAGCCTCGTAATTCACCTTTCCAGTGTGCCAACCCATTATATGACGTCATAATGAACTGCGCGATGTGTACAATGACGTCATAATGAATGACGTCGATAAGTACGTCACGAACGCATATTTGAAGACGGCATATACGCTGTTGTACAAGTTGTTTGCTTTTACTATTTAATAAATATTCTGTTGAATATTTTGAAACTAAGTTGACTGGGCGCTGTTGCTACCATAGGCAGCAACAGCACCCAGTCAAATTAGTTACAAAATATTCAACAGCTTTCAAGCATAGTTTTCAGGAAATTGATAGCTAGGGCATTCGGGGATAGATCAATCCAAACACGGCGAGGTGTGGGTGGAGCTTAGCTATTGATGAGCGGGGCATGGCTAAAAATGGAAATGCCCATTACCGCTGGTATCATGGTATAATACCGCGGACAAGGTGAACAGGAAGATCACCCTATCTGATGTTGGAATATGATTGTTGACTTTATAGCAATGCCGCCACCCGATAAATCTCAATTACAAAGCGGGATCCTTTTCTAGTTATGCCCGCCCTTTTTTTTAGCTAAGCTTCGCCTACGTTTTATACGTGTTGGGATCGATTTGAAACCTGAATCACCAGAATCTAGATTTATTTCATGGTAACAAGTAAGGTAAGCTGTTGACTATTCTGAAAAACAATTTGGTTTGGTGCTCTTGATGCCGATGGTAGCAAAAGTTCCCAGTCAAATCAGTTTCAAAATATTCAATATAATGTTTATTAACTTATAAATTCATCAACAACATAGAATTCGTACACTTTAGTGAGGACTTTTCGATATTCGCAACGGAGCTACGTCATTTTGATTATGATGTCAGCTAACGCGTAACGTTTTTGATTATGACGTCAGATTCTTGAGTGTCAGATCGGATCCACCCTTTCCCTCAAATCTTATAAGACATGTCTATTGTTAGATCATAGACTTTTTACTGTGACAAGGCCTACCCATTGTCTGACGAATCAACGCTCTGGTTAGGAAGGTGTGAGTCTCACTTATATTCACGTTCATTACTGAGTTGCACTCTTGTATTATTCATCTTATGCTATCAACATCTTTCACCGAGGCTCTCGTCAATATGGCTACCACCCTTGTTATGTTCTATGCCACAGACACTGACTATTTATTATCTACTCCAGTAATAGTCTGTCGCCTTGAGTAGGAAAATTGAGACGTATATGCATTTTCGGGTATAGTAGCTGTAACTTTCAGGGAATATTCTTCAATCATCTGGCAATCCAAAATCACTTGATACCAAATTTTCATTTGTCGTTATGGTGGCCATATTGGAGTTCAAATGGCCACTATCTGAAAAACAGTTTTTCAACATTTTGACTCATTAATCGCCTAGTGTCTTGATTTTAGTGTCTAGGTATATGTTTTAATGCATGTAACTTTCAGGGAAATATTTTTCAATCATCTGGGAATCCAAAATAACTTGATACCAAATTTTCATTTGTCGTTATGGTGGCCATATTGGATTTCAAAATGGCCGCCATCTGAAAAAACAGTTTTTCAACATTTTGACCCATTAATCGCCGAGTGTCTTGCTTTTAGTGTCTAGGTATATGTTTTAATGCATGTCAGATCATGTATGATGGTTGATAGGCAATATCATAGTAATATGTTTAACCCTTTGAACCCTGAATACCAAGAATCTTAATTTCAAGGCTACTATAAAGGGTATGTTATTGAATATTTCATAATTAATTTAACTGGAACATGTTGCTGCCAGAGACAGCAACATGACCTAGTCAAATTAACCTCAAAATATTGATCATAATAATTATTAAATCGTAAATGAGGGTTATATTCCAAACCTTCTTGTTTAAAAGGTTAAAAACGTATTTTTATAATAATACATGGCCCGGGATAATTTTAGAATCTCTGGATCAAAGTAAATTGAAAAGACGATCTTGCGCTTATCCTCGAATTTTATTTATAAAAAGCGCTGTCGTCTGCTAACAAACAGACAAACTGCATATCTTTGCCATTTGGTAACACATGTAGTCAACGATGGAGAGTGAATTAGAATTGCCGGCAAAAAATAAACCAACTGATTACAGTTTATGTATTAAATGCCAAGAATATAATAAGAAAGAAAGATTGACCCCCCCCCCGCCGAGATGTAGAATCATTTGATACATTTTTAGCGAATGTCAATAAAAGATCTGAATGGGGCAGTCATGATTTTATTAATGTAGGGAACAGATTAATGGGTATAACAGCGTCGGACCTTTTGTAAAAGGGTGCTAAGTAGCATCGCAGCTGTTATAGTGAAACCACAGACAAGAACAAAGCTAAAAGAGACGAGATTAAGTATCTCAATAATCCTGAAAAACATAAGAGGAAGGGGCGCCCAACCGTATCTGTAGAATATAGTAGCGTACTACTGAAATCTGCCACAGAGTGTTTTGATCGTGAAAAGTGCTTTTTCTGTCAAGGTTAAAAGACGGAAAAAGATAATGAAATGTTATATGCCTGTGGTAGTAAGAATAGCGGGATATCTGTCAAAGAGATAGCAGATAAAAGTGACAATGCATCCTGGAAAGTACAATTGGCCGACATAATATCAGAAGGGGACTTTCTGGCTAGGGACATTGTCTATCACAAATCCTGCAAAATCACATACTGGAGAATTTATGTTCAAGGCCCTGAAAGACGCACTGAAACTAATCAGAATAGTGAGGAGACGATTTTCTTTATAGCAGCAGAGATGGAACTTTACGATGAGTTGCATGAAAGAATAGAATCTGGAGACTATATAACAACTGTTCAGGCTGAAGAATTGTATTATAATATGATGCGTGACCACGGAGTCACTGGTCATGCAATATCCAGACGAACACTAATAACAAACATCACACACAATTTACCAGACATTGAACTATCCCAACATAGAGGTAAATTACCTGGCGTCTTCCATTCAAAAAAAATCTGGACGTGAAGCAGTCGATATGGCTATTTATGAACAAGACATAAAAGGTGACCGTAATATAATATTTAAATGTGCCAAAATCATCAGAAAGGAGATAACTAAAGCCAGAAAAGAGAAACCTTGGGTATTTACAGACTCTCTAGATGGTGTTGGCGAATATGGATTGCGAGTAGAGGTATTAATGTTAAACAGATGGATCTTGCAAGGTTCTAAGGCTGCGACTCCTGAGTCACGAGATCAGTCTCTAAGAAAATCATGTGTCACAATTTCTCAAATGATGATGCAGGAATTTAAAACTTCAAAGAAAGTAGCATACACAACATAATCCCAGTCTGAATTGTCTACTTTTCGTCGCCAATGTGAAAGTCCATATTCAGTCAGATTATCTTTGTGGATATATCACAATTTACGCAGCCAGACCGCTATAAATCTGCTCAGCCATTTGTGTTGTGGAATATCATATAGTCGGGTGACCAGGGTTTGTAGTCAGATAGCCAATGCTGTGCAAGAAAACATCAATAAAAATGGTATTTTTGTCCTAGTTGGTATTGTGAAAGGTAGAGCTATTCGGGCTTCCGCTGATAATGTTGACAAGAAAGTTGATATTTTCGATGGAAAGTCAAGTTTCCATGCAATGGCAGCTTGTGTATATCAGCCAATATCTGCTGGAGAGACCTTGGTAGAACCACTTGATCTATTTGAAGTTTCTACTGGTGGCCTTTTAGGTGTTGCGAGCACATGCATCAAGATTCTTGAATGTGACTTAGAAGGCAGTCCCAAACCTCAATTCAGTCCCCATTATACATCGTATAAAGTGTGTTCCTACGATGAACATTTTGATAGAGCGATAAAGCATGATATGTCTTGGATGATGGCAAGATATTTCAACAGATCTCAAACAGTTGATTTAAATTCGTCTGATGTAGAACCTAAAACGGTTGCCTCTGATGATGTTACGATTCCTGCTTTTGATGTTACCAATATTTTGTCAGATAATGTACTGGGTATGCTTTCAGTAACTGACATATCAGCAGTGCGAGAGGAGCACGAGTGTTTATTGAGTTCAGGTGAAATATCTGTACAAATGTCTCCACAAGTAGTAGATGACGAGAGAACAACGCAAATGATACCAGTGTGGGCTGCATACAACAGTCTTTCAAACACACCTGAATCCACGAATCATTCCTCTTTGATTGTTGATAAGGCATTTACTCTGCCTATCATAAATGCCCCAGCACACGAATGGTCAACCCTGGTTGCCACTTTAGATCAACTTTGTAGATTGAACAGACTGGTGTCTGGTAATGGGCGGAAGGTTGTTGTCACATTTGACATGGATCTATACAAACGAGTGTTGAAGTTGGAATATTTGGATTCATGGTTCAAGGATCAGTTTGTTGTGTGTCCATGTGCATTCCACACTTCATTATGTTTGGGAAAGGCCATAAAAGGAAGCGGGATTGACGAGGCTTGGGTCGAAGCAGGTTTGTACAGTTCTGTGACTGTTAATCAAATTATGAATGGGAATCATTATAACAGAGCTATGGAAGCTCACGAAGTCACACTGCAGGTATTGTTCGATCTTTGGATAGGAGAGTTTTTTGCTGAAAGGCCTGCTGTCCGCGTAGCTCTTGAAGAGAGTAATAAAATACTGTCTGATGCATGCACATCGAAACAGAGCATTCGTGAGTCACATAAGGGATTATTAATCACACTCGAGTCACTTAATATAGAAAAACAGCTTGCCAACTTTGATGCTGAGCACAACACAGAGCCCATTTTCAAATGGGCACGAATGTACATGAAACAGGTCTTGACCTTACTGCAATTCCAGCGTGCTACCCGGTTAGGTGACTGGTTCCTTCACCTGTCGTCACTTGAAAAACTATGTGTGTATTTCTTTGCTTATGGGAGGCATGATTATGCACAGAAAATTCCAGAATATATTGCACGAATGTGTCGGCTTCAAACTACTGATCCAGAAATCTGGCAGGACTTTGTGGCACATGAATTCACTGTGATCACTTCCAACCAGATGCCATTCACCCGCATCGGTATTGATCATGCTCAAGAACATGTAAGCAAAAATCTCAAAGGTCAGAGTGCTATTGGTGGCATCACTCAGTCTCCTGCTACTCTTCTGATGTTTTGTATGTGCGCACCAGAATTAGCACGAATTGCCAATGAAACAGAGGCCATGGCTGACTTAAAGAAACAGAGTAAAATGGATCACCATGAACTCAATAAGTCAACAACACTCAGGCAAGAACAAGCTATTAAAAAGCTATTTGATGTCCTAGCACCTTGTGGAATATTCAAGAGTGGCAATACAGCAATGGATAAGCTTGTCACTAATGAGATAGTTCCTAAAGCTGTCAAGGAAAGCATCCTGTCCTGTGAGCTCGTGGGAAAATCTGCAATGCAGACATTTGTTGATGAAAGAATATGTGGAAATACAAATCTTTCGGACAAGATGACAAAATGTAAGTCGTTTACATGGACTTCTGCAACCAAGGAGGTTAAAGTACAGGCAAAGTCTGATGTTTTAACCCTCCAGGCAACGTCTGGTCTAATGTCTCGACTACTTGTTGTAGCACGCTCATCTCATGAAATAGATATGGAAGACGTGATTGGTAATTATGAATTTACAACTGTTAATCGGACATTAATGAGACCAGATGGTTCTGTGCCCCCAACATTAAATACAGGCTCATTGATAATTGTCTTAGAGAATCTTCCAGTGCCAGCGATGGAGGATTGCCAAGATAATCTCATTTCAGATGGTGCATACAGTTCCACAGATGCACAACCCTGTCTAATTGTAGACGGTATGGCCGTAGTACAAGAACTCATGGCTGTGAAGTCATTTGAAAATGGTAAAGCCCTTGGCAAAGCTTATGTTGAGCTCATTGGTATCAAATCACGTAATTACAATTCTGTAAGGATAATTTTTGACAATTACGCTGTCATTGGCTCATTAAAGGAATCAACACGTGAACGACGCAGGGTTGGAAAGGCACAGCCAAAAGATTATAATGTAGAAGACAATACCAAAATTCCTGAATTAAAAGTATTCCTTGGAAGTGTAGCTACAAAATATTCGTTGACACTTTATCTTGCACAGAGATTAATAGACCATTCCAAAATGTGTATGGTAATAGCCACACGCAAAGAAGTGATGTCCAACTACACCAATAATGCCACTGCTGGTGTCAGTACACAAGAGGAAGCCGATACCTTAATGATCTTGCATGCAGTGGAAGCAAATAGAGCTGGATATACTGTTCACATTTACAGTCGGGATGCAGATGTTTTGATTCTTGCGCTGAGACATACATCTCTTCTTGGCAATAAATCTACCTTGGTGATGGGCACGGGTGATTGACGACGACTAGTTCTACTTCAACCTATTTATGATGCTCTTGGACCGCAGAGAGCAAATGCTCTCTGCAGATGGCATGCTCTCACTGGTTGTGATACCACAGGCTACATAAGAGGAAAGTCTAAGAAAGCGTGCTTAGAAGCCTTCCTAAAAGCAGATACCAAGATTGTAACTTTAATATCCGGCCTCGGCTGTGACACCCAGCCTTCTAATGATACATTAAATGGGTGCATTTCCTTTTTATGTAGTTTATTCTGTAAGAAGAATGTTCACATTACTGAGCCGCATCACCTCAGATGGCACCTATTCAAACAACAATGCATGAACAAAGGTGTCGACATGCTACCACCGACACGTGGAACATGGGATGAACATATCCAGTGTGCTCACTGCCAAGCTTCGGTGTGGGAACAAGACCTTGTTGTCAGTCCACTATCACCAGATCTCTTACAGCATGGCTGGGTGAAGGAATAGCACAGGCTTGTACCTCTGTTATCCAAGGTTACACCAGCCCCTGCAGCGGTGGTTGAGTTAGTGAGGTGTACGTGTGGTACCACTAACCCAAGCTCAACAAATAAGTGCGCTTTAGGTAGATGTTCATGTCGATTAAAAGGTCTAGTGTGTACAGAACTGTGCCGGTGTGAAGGAGAAGAAGACCATTGCCAGAACCTAAGTAGTTATGTTGACCCAGATGATGCAAACTGATCTCAAAATTAGGACTTCGGTGTATTATATTTACAATAAGAGTATTTGAATTGTTGTTTAATCATCAGTTTTGGTCAAAGAAATAGTAGCAAATTTGCAGTTTGGGACGAGGTGGCAAACGGCCGTCGTAACCAAAAGATCAAAAGATTATTTTTTAAATGTTAAAAATGGTAAAAAAGGTATCTATTTTGGATATATTACAAGTGAGTAATGTGTATTCAAGTGGCGTAGCGATGTCGTTTGGGGGCCCCTTGTCAGAACGTGTGTGGGCCCCAATTCTGGATGTCATCCCCAGAGGGTTTAAAAAAAATTTAGATGCTCTCAGAGGTATATATATATATATATATATAGACTCTCATTTGGTTGATTGTGCAGAATTGAAAAATATTTGCCAAAATCTTTAGGGCTTAAGCCCCTACACAAGCCACATTTGTCTACGCCATTGCAGTATGGAGTGGTTCTGAGTGCTACTCACCATTAAAGTTGGGAAAGTAGATGATCTAAGAAGTCATCTACTGCAACGCTGCATTCTGATAAAAAGGTTTTATCAGAATGCAGGAGATGGAGGGGATATTTCTGGTCGCATTATTAATAGAGAAAGACGGTTCAAAACTTCTACATAAAATAATATTGCAGGCTGGTGGGGCCCCTAATGGTCACGGCCCCATGATCCTTGAACCTGCTATTGCTACACCACTGGTGTATACAATGTATATATGTATATATGTGGGTTTTTTCTCTAAACATATACCAATTAATGTAAAGTCTTACTCATTTTAAGGCAAGGACCAGTTGGATAATTTTTGTGTAATTTAATAGGGTTTTTTCCATATCGGCGGCCATTTTGAAATCCAATATGGCCATTCTAGGGGACACTGTTGTTTGTTATCTTATTTTCTATCATTTTACATGAATCCCTAATGCAAACACATGCTATAGAGTATGGCATGTACGTTGATATCATGTATGCCAATAAACAGCCGGCGATATAAGTAGAAAACTAACTTGAATATGGTGGCCATTTTGAAATCCAAGATGGCGGCTTATCGATAGATAGGAAAAATTGGTATCAAGTGGTTTCATGTATCTTGATATCATGAAAATACTTCCTGAAAGTTTCAGCTACTATACCCAAAAATGCATATAAGGTACACAAGCTGACAGACTATAAGTAGCATCGCGATTACGACAGTAAATAATGATATATTGATTACTCGTCAGGATACGCTCTGGAAGCCAAGGTTTTGTTTTCCTCTCATTTATGCTATTAATGGACCGTTCCAGTTTTAGCTATGCCCCGCCCATCTCTAGCTAAGCTCCACCCATTCATCGCTCGTGTTGGGATCGATCGATCCCTGAACTCCCTGACTATCAATGTCCAGAAATCTACAGGTAAGCTGTTAAATATTTTGAAACTAATTTTACTGGGCGCTGTTGCCAATTCATACTGCAATGATTATGACGTCATCCTAAACGTCACGTAGTTGATTATGACGTCATATGATGGATGGATAAACTGGAAAGTTACATCGTGTTTCAGATAATGATTCGTTAATACTGTAAGCTTCGAAAAACATTTGGTCACTATTTACTCTCGCAAGTTTTTGGCATTAGTTGATAGCTTTATTTAAAACTCGAATTAACGCGTACATAACATATATTATTTTGGGCAATTTAAGTTTGAGCAATGGTCGTCCATTCTGACGTAATACTGCAATGCTCACGAATCCTTTTCCCGTTTAAATTGGTCAGGCCTCTGTGAGTATCTACGATATTCTCGGTGACATATATTTAAAACAGTATTACTGAAAGTAATTTCTGTGTCTCTCAGTAACGACTTTCAGCGACATTGTTTTCAGAATGAATTTCAAGTTCTTTTTGCATCTTCTTCTATACCATCTTAATCGTGGTTATGAAAGGGTTTATCTAGAATTGATAATGAATCATATTCTTATCTAAGAGCTCCAGCGTTAGAAGCTTAATCTGGCTCTAGTATAATTAAGAAGACGTTTCAATTGCCCGCCCCACCACCACCCCTACCCCACCCTCAATAGAAGAACTGATGGCGGAGATTTGTCTTTTTCAATCAGTACAGTAGGCCCCTACCAATGCGAACAACTAATCCGACTTTATCACCAGATTTGTGTTGATCGGCGGGATCGAATTCATCATCTGAATTGAGGAATCCAGTTTTGGCGATGCCCCGCCCATCCCTAGCTAAGCTACCTCCACGCTTTGCCCGTATTGGGATCAATCGATCGTAGGACTCTCTGAATCTCTATTCAGGTAAGCTGCTAAATACCTTGAAACTAATTTGACTGGGTGCTGTTGCTGCCTATAGCCAAATTAGCTTCAAAATATTCAACAGAATGTTTATTAAATCATAAAGACATACAATTCGTACAACTTGACTGACTATTAAGTGTTTCTGATAGACTTATTCGCGTCATTATGTCGCAATTGATTATGGCGTCAGCCTACATGTGACGTGGTTGTTTAAGACATCAGCCTACACGTAATGTAGTTGATTATGACGTAATATGATTGACTGAGAAACTGTATTCCTTCATTGTACCATAGCATGAGACACTAGCAAGAGCACCATATTTCAATCGACCATGTTTCATGGGCAAGGAATAGAAGGGGCCTTGTCTATCTAAGCTCCGTCCATTTCTAGATAAGATCCGCCTATGCTCTTCGCGTGTTGGGATCGATTTATATACATTGAATCGCGAATCCCCATAATCCCAATTTCAAATTATCCATGCAGGTAAGCTGTGAATATTTTGAACCTAATTTAACTGGGTGCTGTTTCTGCCTATGGCAGCAACGCCGCCCAGCCAACTTAGTTTCAAAATATTCAACATAGTGTTTATTAAATATTAAAGACATAATTAGTACACTTGACAGTCTATTCAATGACCCTAACGGAGTTAGATACGTCATTCAATATGCATTTTTCTGACGTCAGTCTACATGTGACGTAATTGGTTATGACGCCATATACTTGAGTGGCAGCTCGGATCTATCCATTGTGTACATGTGCGGGTATATATTCGTATGTGCGTGCATGTGTATGTGCGTGTGTGAGTGCGTTGCAGGTCCTGCGGACGGAAACGTGTATTTACGTGTCGTAGTGGCGAGGTGGGTGTATTTTCGGCAGTTGTGGACAGTATGGATAATCGATCTCGGGCATCAATGATACATTTTAATTCACGTGCTGCCCCGTGGATCTGATACACCTACCAGGTGCATACAAATCATACGTCATGTATGGCATTATTTCAGAACATTTACATGGTCCTGGCATGGACTAGTCCACACGGGGACTACGATGGACTCACCACGCTCAGCCACCAATTGGCTGAGCGTAGCGAGTCCATCGTAGTCCCTGTGTGGACTTGTCATGGACACGCTACTTTAATGAGTTGGCCATTCGGAGTAACGTATGAGCATTCTTCTGTTAGCTAAACTAACAATCTTGCTCAACAATGGATTAGAGATTGTTGATGTCAATACACCTTCACATGACACATTCAAGCTGCTTTAAAACGGTTGATTTGGTTACATTTCAACTGGTTTCATTGACTCTTACGCCTTCCATTAATATACACGGAGCTTCATCTATAAGACTTAGGCCGTGTTCTCACTCGAGAGTTAATGGGGAATAACGCCATACATCAGTGAAAACACGGCCTTAGTGATACAAGCCTACTTCACTCGGCGCTTTTATGATTCTATATCAACGGCGCTGATGCGATTGGAATAGCGCGAGTTAACGGAATTGAGATATTGATTGTTCTCCGGTCACTTCCAAAGACTTGATCTAACACTTCTCTCAGGCCATTCGTCTGGTCCCGTTATTTGTCGTAATAGCTAAGTCTGAGATTGATGTTGATAACCACGCTCTTGAGAAAAAGGTTTGTGGATCATGTTGATTAACAAGTCGTAGTTTCTCATTCACATATTCAGCGTCTTCACTACAGTTATTTAAAGCTCTATAGCCCTAAATCGGCGAGTGGCTGTTGACATCACTAATACTATGTTGGTTGTCTAATTCACCTTTCCGGAGTATGCACCCATCATATGACGTCATAATCATCTACGCGGTGTGTAGAATGACATCATAATGGATGACGTCATGAATGACGTCGATAAGTACGTCACGAACGCATATTTGATGACGGTCTATGCGTTGTTGTACAAATTGTTTGCTTTTACTATCTAATAAATGTTCTGTTGAATATTTTGAAACTAATTTGACTGGGCGCTGTTGCTGCCATAGGCAGCAACAGCACCCAGTCAAATTAGTTACAACATATTCAACAGCTTCCCTGCATTGTTTTCAGGAAATTGATAGATAGGACATTCTGGGATCGATCAATCCAAACACGCGAGGTGTGGGTGGAGCTTAGCTGGTTATGGGTGGGGCATAGCTAAAAATGGAAAGGTCCATTGACAGTAGCCATAGAGGGAGCCATTTCTAGCTATGCCCCGCCCATTGGATGAATCCTGTTTACTCATCAACCATATGACGTCAGAATCAAAGTAGGTTTTTTGGAAATTGAGATTCAGGGACTGCAGTGATTGATAGATCCAAACACGGGCAAAGCGTGGGTAGTGCTTAAATAATGATGGGAGAGACATGGATAAAAATGTGTCCTCAATTCTAATTACCCCTTTAACCCTCGAATTTGTTCAAGAAAATTTCAATTTTCTAATAAAAAATGTCCATTTTCAGACCAAGAGAAGGATATTTATTAATGTTTACCACTGGGATGACTGGCTCTGTTATCGAGCCAGTCATTCCAGTGGTAAATTTTTTAAAACAATCTACTCTTGGTCTGTAAATGGACATTTCTCAAGACCATTGAAGAAGACGTTTTGGCTGATATGAGCGTTAAAATATTAAGCTCTGCAGTCCCCTTTTTATGCGTGCTGGAATCGATCTGAAACTTTGGAAGCCGGATTCCCAGAATCTAAATATCAATGAAATACAGGTAAGTTGTTGAATATTTTAAAACTAATTTGCCTTTAGCGATGTTGCTGCCTATGGCATCCATCCTGTGTTTTGAAGTGCCCGTGGTGAGAAAGATATTCTTATTACCATGACAAGCGATCCAGGGGTGATTTTCCTCAAACAAACCGGATTCAACATCTTTAAAGGGAGAACTTGAAGAAGTTGAAGTCTATACACACCTGGTCAATGTAGTATAAACAAGATTGCTGGACATGATCAAGGCTGGCGTGAAGATCGGAATCAGCAAAGCAAGAGCACTATTTCTTTTGTTGAGGAAAGTCTGGAGCTCCAATGAAATCAGTAGTGCACAAAAGATACGCCTGATCAACCCAAACGTAATGTCAGTATTGTTGTATGGAGCAGAGACATGGCGAACAACCAAGACTACATTTAGTAAGATCCAGACATTTGCCAATTAGCGCCTGAGAGGAATAATGCAGGTTCGCTGGCAAGAAACTGTCAGCAACAGACACCTCTGGCAGAGGGCATGCCAAATGGTGATGAATGAAGACGAACTTTGGAAGCACTAAGTCAGAATTTATCTTAGTATCTGGATGAGATACGTCGGTATATTGAGAAACAATAAAGCCCGATTTATAAGTCTAACTTCTCATTTGCCGTTCCAGCTAAATAAGCCTGAAAATGACAGTCAACTATATAAACCAACCAGTCGTCATTGGCGCGGCGCGACAGAAGTTCGACTTATGAAACGCGCCAATCGATCACAAATTTTCGTTTTACTGATGTAAGCATTCAGGCTTACACAAGTTATGACAAGTAAGCGAATATTTGTGTTCAGTTGGACTTACTTCAGTCGTACTTCGGATTAGCACTCTGGTGTGAACATTACCATATATCAAGAAACATTTCGCTATCATAGACCACATGTGCAGTATAGAAATTCCGGTACAGTACCAGCTATAGCCAGTGAAATAACTCGCCTTGAGTAGGAAAATTGAGAATTATATGCATTTTCGGGTATAGTAGCTGTAACTTTCAGGGAATATTCTTCAATCATCTGGGAATCCAAAATCACTTGATACCAAATTTTCATTTGTCGTTATGGTGGCCATATTGGATTTCAAAATGGCCGCTATCTGTATAACAGTTTTTCAACATTTTGACTCATTAATCGCCTAGTGTCTTGATAACGTATTTTTTATAATAATACATGGCCCGGGATAATTTTAGAATCTGTGGATCAAAGTAAATTGAAAAGACGATCTTGCGCTTATCCTCAAATTTTATTTATAAAAAGCGCTGTCGTCTGCTAACAAACAGACAAACTGCATATCTTTGCCATTTGGTAACACATGTAGTCAACGATGGAGAGTGAAGTAGAATTGCCGGCAAAAAATAAACAAACTGATTACAGTTTATGTATTAAATGCCAAGAATATAACAAGGCAGAAAGATTGACCTCCCCCCGAGATGTAGAATCATTTGATACATTTTTAGCGAATGTCAATAAAAGATCTGAATGGGGCAGTCATGCTTTTATTAATGTATGGAACAGATTAATAGGTATAACAGCATCGGACCTTTTGCAAAAGGGTGCTAAGTGGCATCGCAGCTGTTATAGTGAAACCACAGATAAGAACAAAGCTAAAAGAGACGAGATTAAGTATCTCAATAATCCTGAAAAACATAAGGGGAAGAGGCGCCCAACCGTATCTGTAGAATCTAGTAGTGTACAACTGAAATCTGCCACAGGGTGTTTTGATCGTGAAAAGTGCTTTTTCTGTCAAGGTCAAAATACGGAAAAAGATAATGAAATGCTATATGCCCGTGGTAGTGAGAATAGTGGGATATCTGTCAAAGAGATAGTGGATAAAAGTGACAATGCATCCTGGAAAGTACAATTGGCCGACATAATATCAGAAGGGTAGGGACATTGTCTATCACAAATCCTGCAAAATCACATACTGGAGAATTTTTGTTCAAGGCCCTGAAAGACGCACTGAAACTAATCAGAATAGTGAGGAGACGGTTTTCTTTATAGCAGCAGAGATGGAATTTTACGATGAGTTGCATGAAAGAATAGAATCTGGAGACTATATAACGACTGCTCAGGCTGAAGAATTGTATTATAATATGATGCGTAACCACGGAGTCACTGGTCATGCAATATCCAGACGAACACTAATAACAAACATCACACACAATTTACCAGACATTGAACTATCCCAACATAGAGGTAAATTACCTGGCGTCTTCCATTAAAAAAATCTGGACGTGAAGCAGTCGATATTGCTATTTATGAACAAGACATAAAAGGCGACCTTAATATAATATTTAAATGTGCCAAAATCATCAGAACGGAGATAACTAAAGCCAGAAAAGAGAAACCGTGGGTATTTAAGGCTCTCTAGATGGTGTTGGCGAATCTGAATTGCGAGTAGAGGTATTAATGTTAAACAGATGGATCTTGCAAGGTTCTAAGGCTGCGACTCCTGAGTCACGAGATCAGTCTCTAAGAAAATCATGTGTCACAATTTCTCAAATGATGATGCAGGAATTTAAAACTTCAAAGAAAGTAGCATACACAACAGAATCCCGTTCTGAATTGTCTACTTTTCGTCGCCAATGTGAAAGTCCATATTCAGTCGGATTATCTTTGTGGATATATCACAATTTACGCAGCCAGACCGCTATAAATCTGCTCAGCCATTTATGTTGTGGAATATCATATAGTCGCGTGACCAGGGTTTGTAGTCAGATAGCCAATGCTGTGCAAGAAAACATCAATAAAAAAGGTATTTTTGTCCCAGTTGGTATTGTGAACGGTAGAGCTATTCGGGCTTCCGCTGATAATGTTGACAAGAAAGTTGATACTTCTGATGGAAAGTCAAGTTTCCATGCAATGGCAGCTTGCGTATATCAGCCAATATGTGCTGGAGAGACCTTGGTAGAACCACTTGATCTATATGAAGTTTCTGCTCGTGGCCTTTTAGGTGTTCCGAGCACATGCAACAAGATTCTTAAATGTGACGTAGAAGGCAGTCCCAAACTTCAATTCAGTCCCCATTATGCATTGTATAACGTGGGTTCCTACGATGAACATTTTGATAGAGCGATAAAGCATGATATGTGTTGGATGATGGCAAGATATTTCAACGGATCTCAAACAGTTGATTTAAATTCGTCTGATGTAGAACCTAAAACAGTTGCCTCTGATGAAGTTACGATTCCTGCTTTTGATGTTACCAATATTTTGTCAGATAATGTACAAGGTATGCTTTCAGTACCTGACATATCAAATATGCCAGCAGTGCGAGAGGAGCACGAGTGTTTATTGAGTTCAGGTGAAATATCTGTACAAATGTCTCCACAAGTAGCAGATGACGAGAGAACAACGCAAATGATCCCAGTGTGGGCCTCATACAACAGTCTTTCAAACACCCCTGAATCCACGAATCATTCCTCTTTGATTGTTGATGAGGCATTTACTCTACCTATCATAAATTCCCCAGCACACGAATGGTCAACCCTGGTTACCACTTTAGACCAACTTTGTAGATTGAACAGACTGGTGTCTGGTAATGGGCGGAAGCTTGTTGTCACATTTGACATGGATCTATACAAACGAGTGTTGAAGTTGGAATATTTGGATTCGCGGTTCAGGGATCAGTTTGTTGTGTGTCCAGGTGCATTCCACACTTCATTATGTGCTCTCAGATGTTTGGGAAAGGCCATAGAAGGAAGCGGGATTGACGAGGCTTGGGTCGAAGCAGGTTTGTACAGTTCTGTGACTGTTAATCAAATTATAAATGGGAATCATTACAACTGAGCTATGGAAGCTCACGAAGTCACCCTGCAAGTATTGTTCGATCTTTGGATAGGAGAGTTTTTGGCTGAAAGGCCTGCTGTCCGCGTAGCTCTTGAAGAGTGTATTAAAATACTGTCTGATGCATGCACATCGAAACAGAGCTTTCGTGAGTCACATAAGGGATTATTAATCACACTTGACGCACTTAATATAGAGAAACAGCTTGCCGACTTTGATGCTGAGCACAACACAGAGCCCATTTTCAAATGGGCACGAATGTACATGAAACAGGTCTTGACCGTACTGCAATTCCAGCGTGCTACCCGGCTAGGTGACTGGTTCCTTCACCTGTCGTCACTTGAAAAACTATGTGTGTATTTCTTTGCTTATGGGAGGCATGATTATGCACAGAATATTCCAGAATATATTGCACGAATGTGTCGGCTTCAAACTACTGATCCAGAAATCTGGCAGGACTTTGTGGCACATGAATTCACTGTGAACACTTCCAACCAGATACCATTCACCCGCATCGGTATTGATCATGCTCAAGAACATGTAAACAAAAATCTCAAAGGTCAGGGTGCTATTGGTGGCATCACTCAGTCTCCTGCTACTCTTCTGAAGTTTTGTATGTGCGCACCAGAATTAGCACGAATTGCCAATGAAACAGAGGCCATCGCTGACTTAAAGAAACAGAGTAAAATGGATCACCATGAACTCAATAAGTCAACAACACTCAGGCAAGAACAAGCTATTAAAAAGCTATTTGATGTCCTAGCACCTTCTGGAATATTCAAGAGTGGCAATACAGCAATGGTTAAGCTTGTCACTAATGAGATAGTTCCTAAAGCTGTTGAGGAAAGCATCCTGTCCTGTGAGCTCGTGGGAAAATCTGCAATGCAGAAATTTGTTGATGAAAGAATATGTGGAAATACAAATCTTTCGGACAAGATGACAAAATGTAAGTCATTTATATGGACAACCAAGGAGGTTAAAGTACAGGCAAAGTCTGATGTTTTAACCCTCCAGGCAACGTCTGGTCTAATGTCTCGACTACTTGTTGTAGCGCGCTCATCTCGTGAAATAGATATGGAAGAGGTGATTGGTAATTATGAATTTACAACTGTTGATCTGACATTAATGAGACCAGATGGTTCTGTGCCCCCAACATTAAATACAGGCTCATTGATAATTGTCTTAGAGAATCTTCCAGTGCCAGCGATGGAGGATTGCCAAGATAATCTCATTTCAGATGGTGCATACGGTTCCACAGATGCACAACTCTGTCTATTTGTAGACGGTATGGCCGTAGTACAAGAACTCATGGCTGTGAAGTCATTTGAAAATGGTAAAGCCCTTGGCAAAGCTTATGTTGAGCTCATTGGTATCAAATCACGTAATTACAATTCTGTAAGGATAATTTTTGACAATTACGCTGTCGTTGGCTCATTAAAGGAATCAACACGTGAACGACGCAGGGTTGGAAAGGCACAGCCAAAAGATTATAATGTAGAAGACAATACCAAAATTCCTGAATTAAAAGTATTCCTTGGAAGTGTAGCTACAAAATATTCGTTGACACTTTATCTTGCACAGAGATTAATAGACCATTCTAAAATGTGTATGATAACAGCCACACGCAAAGAAGTGATGCCCACCTACACCAATAATGCCACTCCTGGTGTCAGTACACAAGAAGAAGCCGATACATTAATGATCTTGCATGCAGTGGAAGCAAATAAAGCTGGATATACTGTTCACATTTACAGTCGGGATGCAGATGTTTTGATTCTTGCGCTGAGACGTACAGCTCTTCTTGGCAAGAAATCTGCCCTGGTGATGGGCACGGGTGATCGACGACGACTAGGTCTACTTCAAACTATTTATGATGCTCTTGGACTGGAGAGAGCAAATGCTCTCTGCAAATGGCATGCTCTCACTGGTTGTGATACCACAGGCTACATAAGAGGAAAGTCTAAGAAAGCGTGCTTAGAACCCTTCCTAAAAGCAGATACCAAGATTGTAACTTTAATATCCGGCCTCGGCTGTGACACACAGCCTTCTAATGATATATTACATGGGTGCATTTCCTTTTTATGTAGTTTATTCTGTAAGAAGAATGATCACCTCAGATGGCACCTATTCAAATAACAAGGCATGAACAAAGGTGTCGACATGCTACCACCGACACGTGGAACATTGGTTGAGCATATCCAGCGTGCTCACTGCCAAACTTCGGTGTGGGAACAAGACCTTGTTGTCAGTCCAATATCACCAGATCCCTTACAGCATGGCTGTGTGAAGGAAGAGCACAGGCTTGTACCTCTGTTATCCAAGGTTGCACCAGCCCCTGCAGCGGTGATTGAGTTGGTGAGGTGTACGTGTGGTACCACTAACCCAAGCTCAACAAATATGTGCGCTTCAGGTACAGAACTGTGCCGGTGTGAAGGAGAGGAAGACCATTGCCAGAACTTAAGTAGTTATGTTGACCCAGATGATGCAAACTGATCTCAAAATTAGGACTTCAGTGTATTATATTTACAATAAGCGAATTTGAATTGTTGTTTAATCATCAGTTTTGGTTAAAGAAATAGTAGCAAATTTGCAGTTTGGGACGAGGTGGCAAACGGCCGTCGTAACCAAAAGATCAAAAGATTATTTTTTAAATGTTAAAAATGGTAAAAACGGTATCTATTTTGGATATATTACAAGTGAGTAATGTGTATTCCAGTGGCGTAGCGATGTCGTTTGGGGGCCCCTGGTCAGAACGTGTGTGGGGCCCAATTCTGGATGTCCTCCCCAGAGGTTTTTAAAAATTTAGATGCTTTCAGAGGTATATATATATATATAGACTCTCATTTGGTTGATTGTGCAGAATTGAAAAATATTTGCCAAAATCTTTAGGGCTTAAGCCCCTACACAAGCCACATATGTCTACGCCATTGCAGTATGGAGTGGTTCTGAGTGCTACTCACCATTAAAGTTGGGAAAGTAGATGATCTGAGAAGTCATCTACTGCAAGGCTGCATTCTGATAAAAAGGTTTTATCAGAATGCAGGGGATGGAGGGGGTATTTCTGGTCGCATTATTATTAAAGAAAGAAGGTTCAAAACTTCTACATAAAATAATATTGCAGGCTGGTGGGGCCCCTTGAACCTGCTATTGCTACACCATTGTTGTACACAATGTATATATGTATATATGTTCTTTTTTTTCTCTAAACATATACCAATTAATGTAAAGTCTTACTCATTTTAAGGCAAGGACCAGTTGGATAATTTTTGTGTTATTTAATAGGGTTTTTTTTTCCATATCGGCGGCCATTTTGAAATCCAATATGGCCGTTCTAGGGGACACTGTTGTTTGTTATCTTATTTTTCTATCATTTTACATGAATCCCTAATGCAAACACATGCTATAGAGTATGGCATGTACGTTGGTATCGTGTATGCCAATAAACAGCCGGCGATATAAGTAGAAAACTAACTTGAATATGGCGGCCATTTTGAAATCCAAGATGGCGGCTTATCGATAGATAGGGAAAATTGGTATCAAGTGGTTTCATGCATTGTGATATCATGAAAATACTTCCTGAATGTTTCAGCTACTATACCCAAAAATGCATATAAGGTACACAAGCTGACAGACTATCGGAACAAATAGCAGATTTAGCGTAAGAACAACCTGACCACCCGTCGAAAAGAATCGCACGTAAGATGTTAATGATAATGATGGGGAGTAATCCTAATGAAACAGACTTGGAACCGGAGTTAGATAATATGGAAAGATTCCATTTTAGATGTATACGCTGGCCATGTCTAGTTAAGCCCCGCCCACGTTTTACGGGTGCTGGAATCGATTTGAAACTTTGAAACCCGAATGGACCTTTCCGATTTTAGCTACGCCCCGCCCATCTCTAGCTAAGCTCCACCACGCCTCGCTCGTGTTGGGATCGATCGATCTCTGAACACCCTGACTATCAATTTCCAAAAAACTACACAATTAAGCTGTTGAATATTTTGAAACTAATTTGACTGGGTGCTGTTGCTGCCTAAGGCAGCAACATTCCAGTCAAATTAGTTTCAAAATGTTCAACAACATGTTCATTAAATAGCAAAGATTTACAAAGATATACAATTCATACAACGTGTCTGACTATTTCAGATTTGGTGACGGTCTATACGGAACCCTTTGTAGCGTAATGATTATGACGTCATCATACACGCGCTGAGCTGATTATGACGTCGTACGAGGTCTGATAATGAATGGATACTCTGGAAAGTTGAATTCCCACAATCTAAATTTCAAGTAAATATACAGGCATGCTGTTGAATATGTTGAAACTAATTTGACTGCTGGCTAATACTGTCAACACCCAGTCAAATTAGTTTCAAAATATTGGATAGAATATTTATTAAATTGTAAATTCATCAAAGATATACAATTCGTACACGTTAGTGACTAACTAGCGGGAACTTTCATTTAGGTTTTAACACCAGCTAACATGTGACGTATTTCATCAGATACCTGTGTTACAGAACGAAACCGGAACAAATTAAACGTGTCAAAGTTGCGCGGAGATATTGCCGTTGTCTGGTTACATCCGGGCACGTAGAAAAGTCCCGATGGTACAGCTGTCTTTCTAGTATCATATCACCGATGAAAGGAATGAAACCAGTAGGGAGGTGAACCCGTGCGCTAAAGTAAGAAATATACTTGCACTCGTTTAGGACCAAGTTTGTCAAAAGCCCGGAACACCATGTTCCGAATCGTGAAACCATGAGATCGTGTACGGGACAAATCGTAGTCATGATTAGGCTCACGTCATCATACTAAATATATGACATGGTTAATCCTTACTGAAAAGTTTTCGAAAACAATTTGTTTGAAAACTGGAAGTATCTGGATGAATGTTTTGAAACTAATTTTACTGCAATTGGACAACCGCAATTGATACTGGTAAGACAAAGTAGTTTCAAAATAGTCAACATTCAAGATCAGACAGATTAGGTATGTTGGGTTAAAAGGTTAACAAACTATGTATGCATATTTTATTAAAGCATTTGAACATAGAACGGTATGAAGGGTAAAGGAGCCGTTGACATTCACTCAATAATTGGCTCTACAGCAACAAAGTCTATGCCCACAGGCGGCGCTTGATTGACAGGTTAACTATTTAAATTTCACATCCCAGAAACGAAACATTACCTATGATGTAAGGAATATCCTGTTGAATATTTTGAAACTGAAACTGGAATATTTTTCTGTCTATGGCAGCAACAGATTCGAGTCAACTTTCCTGTATAGTTGAAAAATTGAGACACTGGACTTTCAAGGGTTAAAGGGTTAAGTGGAGGCCCTTAATGACGAGACAAATACCATAGAGATATCTCGTTGTGGAAAAAAGATTCCTGTTACCATGGCAACAAATCCCAATGAAACTGAAATGTACTACTTGAGTGTCAATAAAGTACATGCATAATTACCAGATGCCACGACAGTATGTCACTCAACCAGGATATAGAAGGTACGTATGTGTTTTGCAGAGACTAGCTCAGTAGTATTGGAACAGCGGCAGTGTATTTGGGTCTGTCTGTCTGTCTGTCTGTCTGTCATGATGTCTGTCTGTCTGTCTGTCATGATGTCTGTCTGTCTGTCTGTCTGTCTGTCTGTCTGTCTGTCTGTCTGTCTGTCTGTCTGTCTGTCTGTCTGTCTGTCTGTCTGTCTGTCTGTCTGTCTGTCTGTATGTATGTCTGTCTGTCTGTCTGTCTGTCTGTCTGTCTGTCTGTCTGTCTGTCTGTCTGTCTGTCTGTCTGCCTGTCTGTCTGTCTGTCTGTCTGGCTGGCTGGCAGTCCGTATGACTGGCGGAATGGCTGGCTGGCTGACTGACTAGCTGGCTGACTGGCTGGCTGGCTGACTGGCTGGCTGACTGACTGGTTAGCTGACTGACTGGCTGGCTGACTGACTGGTTAGCTGACTGACTGGCTGGCTGGCTGGGTGACTGGCTGGCTGGCTAGATGGCTGGCTGGCTGGCTGGCTGGCTGGCTGGCTGGCTGGCTGGCTGGCTGGCTGGCTGGCTGGCTAGATGGCTGGCTGGCTGGCTGGCAGGCTGGCAGACTGGCTGGCTGGCTGGCTGGCTGGCTGGCTGGCTGGCTGGCTGGCTGGCTGGCTGGCTGGCTGGCTGGCACTAGAATATAGTTCAGTCAATCAGCTGGAATGTAATTTGTACATTTTCCAATTTTAGACCTGATCAAGCTAAAATTTCTTTCACATGGTTGGATAGCTCATAAGCATCTACATTTTGTCTTGATCCAAACAGAAAAAGGTGAAATGGCGGGAGTCTGCCACCTCTAATCGCTTGCTCCTATGAACGAGACAACTATGTATATGCACCCGGCGGTCGTAATGTACCTTTCCAGTTTTAGCTATTCCCCGCCATCTCTATCTAAGCTCCACCGACACATCGTCCGTGTTGGGATCGATCGATCTCTGAACTCCATGACTATCAATTTCCAGAAAACTACACACGTAAGCTATTACCTATTTAGAAACTAATTTGACTGGGCGCTGTTGCTGCCTATGCAAATTAATTTCAAAAAATTCAATGGAATGTTTATTAAATGATAAAGCCATACAATTCATACAACGCGTCGGACTATTAAGTGTTAAAGACGGACTATATCGAATCACTCCTACACGCCACGTAGTTGATTATGACGTCTTATGATGGATGGATACAATTGGAAGGTCCATTTCTTAACTACTTATGTAATTTTCCCAGGGCTAAACAGTTCGTCAAATATTCTAGGGTCGAGTTCACTTATTCGACACAATTAGTAATATGTATTTAATAATTAGACATCAGTGACTGTATCTGTTATAGTATTGTTATACTCAGTTTTATTTAACTCACAGACAAGAATATAGTTATATATTAAATTATGACTTTAAACCATCAACTTATATACATGCTAAATAACGTGTGCCGTGTTGTTAATACTATTGATGTCACCAACCACTTCATCAAGCGGATTACCCCAATACAAATGGTTTCGGCGACTAAAACTGTATTCAGTTTCGAATAGGCTGCATTCTCTAGGACATGTAGGTTTGAAATCTGAAGTAATTTTAAGCATCCAGTTGAAACGCATAGCATTAAATATTACACAACTATTGTGAGGTGTATACCTCATATGCAGTCCACTTTTCCTATTCAAATTTGCTAGAGAAATAAAACAATCGTGGATTTAATATTGACCATCGGTGATATTTTCTTTAGATGAGGACTTTCGATTTAAATAATTTGTAAACAGACTATATTCAGATTGTTTTTCACAGCTGTGTAGTCGGATATAGGCGCTATACAAATGGCATATGCATCGAGTCTCTGTCTTGTCAATACCATATAGAAACTTCAGAAAATAAAACTATATGGAGGTCTGAGCAAAACTGTTTCCAGTGTTGAGTAAAACGGTATGCGGTTTTTAAATGAAGATTTGTTTTAAGCAGTATTTATTTTTTGTTTCAGTGGGAGCACGCTAGGACATATCTTATTACCGTGTCTCACACTCAAATACAGTTGAAATACTTCAAATGAGGACATATAATATAATATATAATAATATAGGCCTATAGAAATAATATTTATACGATTATAATAGTATAACAAGAAAATAAACCAAATGAAACTAAGCTAAAACTAATAAGAATAGAATAGAGTAGAATAGAATAGAATAGAAAAGGTGGGCTTAGGATGCGGCTTCTCCACAGCCTGCCAATACCGTCTTGGCTCGCATTGGGCAGGTCTCCAGTTTTGAGCAGAACAGATGCTATTTAAACAGATTAGTTTCGGCAATATATTTGCAAAGCATAGGAATTAGTTGGAGATTAATCTCAGGAGTATTGGCGTAAATGAGTTGTGTAGCTGTTAATAATGTAAGACGAACATTGATGGAAACAAGTTTTTTGTAAAGAGAGGCTCTTTGGTTGTTGTAGAGTGGACAGTGGAAGAGGTAGTGGTCACAGTTTTCATCATTATTACCACATATGCAGCCAGGAGAGTCTATCAGAAAGTTATCATAGAGATGTCTATTTAGATTACTGCAACCATTTCGAAGCCTGCATATAGCTATGTTGTTCGGTCTGGTACTTATATAGTACCATGGGGGAGGCACTAGAGTAGGGGGCATAGCTTTCAATTTGTTTTTAAATTCTGAAAGTGTGATGGACATCTTGACAGGAGCAGGAAGGATATTCCACTGTGGTACAGTAGCCTGAAAAAAGGAACCACGATGAAGCTCAGTAAGACATCTAAATGGGGTGTAATTTTGTTGGTGGCGGATAGTGTAAGGGTTTCGTGTTTGTGATAAAGGAGGTAGTTAATTGGACAAGGCCTCACCAGTCATATCGTTAATAATTTTGTGGAAGATCACTAGTTTATGCATATTTCGCCTATGGGAGAGTGTTTCCATGCCAGTTTCTGTATACAGATCGGCAGTAACAACACTGTGCGTAAGACCCGTTATAGTTCTAAGAGCGTCCTTCTGGACGTTTGCCAATCTGCTGACAAGATACTCGGGTATATTATCCCAGATAACGTCTGCATATTCTAGGGACGGTCTAATGGAACTTTTATACATGATTTCAAGACATTATCTGTCTAGTATATACTTAAGGCCCTTAAGTAGCGAAAACGAGATTCTACATTATCTTTCCATAGCCCTCTTTTATTGAAAGTAATCCCAAGATGTTTATAACAAAGTGAAGACTGGATTTCATAATCTTTGAAAGTTATTGGAAAATCAGTAGGATTACTTCGATGGGAGATAAACAAGGAGGTGGTTTTTAGAGCGTTAAACTCTACAAGCCAGGTAGTTGCCCATCGAGTTATCGCCTGAAGGTCATGGCTAATTGTTGGAGACTGTGCTTCTAAATTGCCAGATATTTTATAAAGACGTGTCATCGGCAACTAATCTAATGCTATTTAATATATTACTCGGCATGTCCTTAATAAAATAAGAAATTGAAGCGGTCCAAGGACTAAGCCCTAGGGCACTCCTGCTTGTAGATTCATCAGTGATGATTCTGTACCATTTAAGACAACTCGTTGTTGACGACGATAAAGATAATTTTTGAACCAAGAAAGAAGACTTCCAGAAATGCCAAATTGCTTTAATTTCTGAAGAAGACCACAATCAAAGGCTTTTGAGATGTCAAAAATAAAAACAATGCTTCTTTGTGATCATCAAACGCTTGTGTAATTACAGTGTAGAGTTCTAAAAGTTGATTTACTATGGAATTTGATGGGAGAAACCCTGACTGATATGGCGTAATAGCATGTTTAATGTGGTTGTATAAATACTTAAATACTACTCTCTCCATTACTATACTTAAGCAACTCAACAGTGGGATTGGACGGTAATTAGAATATATGTTTCGGTCATTTTTTTTAAATATTGGAGTTACATTAGCTGTTTTCCAAGGTGTGGGAAATCGATAGATGAGAACTGAATGATTAAAGAATTTGGCCAAGGACGGGGCTAGTATATCGATGCTCTCCTTCAATATCTTTGGGCTTAATTTATCCGGACCGACTGATTTGGATGTGTAGTTCGGATCGACCGATCGGGTACCGGCCGTACCAGCTAAGCTGGGTACGTGCCGCCCGTCCTGGATTCGTTCCCTGAACACCCCCCCCCCCTTGGTAGAGCCATAAGCGTATATGGGCCTATGAGAGAGATCGCGTTGCGAAAACGACTAAGTTCGTTAAAGCGCATGATGTGCATGCACGCGCCTGGATGCTATTTTTTATGGAGCACGTAGGTCACGACCAAGATAGGATGGCGCTTTTAGTGTACCGAGATGGTACCCTGTAATCCTTTTTGATTACCTATTCCCGTTAAATCTGGTATTAGTCAAGACCAGAATTCGACGGGCTTTTCAAATCTGTAAACCGTTTTAAAATCGGTTATGAAATGGCTGAGCTATCCACGGAAAAACCCTTCTTGATAATCTTCAAAATATTGCCGTGACGTCATAACCACGTGGACGCAGAACTTCTAGAATGTTATAGAACATTCGACTGTGCTATTATTAGCTACGCGCTGATTGGCTGTTGCTCGAACGATGATTGGTTGGAGCCTGCACCTGTGACGTCACGAGGAGTTTAAAAGGAGATGTGATCCAGAGATCGAAAGCATCCTCGGCCAGGGGCCGAACAGGTTGGATCTGTACCAGCTACTATCAGCGCAACAGACAATATACGTATTACTTCGCTATGTGTCGGGTTTTTCTCCCATAGCTGGCAGTTTCCCTACTTACGGGAGTGATTTGGAACTTTCTGATTATTGTTCACGAATATCAATATCTACTTCGGAACACGAATTTGCGGTGAGGCCTTTACGCCCTGAATATGTGATTCTACAGATGTAGAGGCAGGATGTTCTTTGATGGATGACTCGCCGGATCTGCCGGCCACGCCTAAAAGTGGTATTTCAACTGTCACCGCACTAATATCGTGTAGGTTCTTCTAACTTTCGACTGCAGCAAGTAAACTCTGCCTGGTGCATCTTCAGAGCTGGCTGACGTACCCAGCACCGTTATGGTTTGTTTTGTATCTTCATTCGCATCTGACAACCCACGCTTGTGATCGGGTTGTTTACAGCTTCTGTCCATGCCATCGGTGTACGGGAACTTTCTTCACCACAGTAGTACTATCGTATCTTTTGCTGACTGCTCGTTAGAAATCCTATGAGGCTTACAGTGCTAAGCGATGTCCTCCCCGCCATGAGTGTTCTTGCGGAAATCTTGTTTGCAGACAACAGCGTGCGGGAACCAACCTGCGGGAACTTTCCAGCTTCCTGAGAATGCATCAACACACGCCAACTACAGAATGACATATCAATTTCAGTAACACGGAATGACTACCGAGTATTCAAGTAACTATACTTCGCAGTTTAATTATTTCTCTATATGTACTTCTTTAATTATATTATATCCGTAAGAACGGTCCCGATGACTAAAAGGTACCGTAACGGTCTTAGGACCGCTAGTTATAATTTGTGTGTTTGTTTATAGTTATTCTCATTTTCTGTAAGGTGTTTTACAACCGCACCGTAGTAGGCTCGTTAACCTGTACTAAATATATAACTTTGATCATTTGATACCGTATTGATTGTTCTGGTTAGATTATGTATATATATATATATATGGCCAGTGGCCATCAGTTCATATGTTTTGCTTATTTATAGGAAATATAGGACTGCAGTGCACGTAGGAAACACTATACAGCAACACTTATATATGCAGCACCTTCTGCCGCCACCAACAATTTTTCACTGAGGTCGCTGTCCATGCTATAACTCTGTTTATCCCGGCATGCTACTGACTAAACCTTTTCTATTCAGCTCGATATGATAGGTTCAAAATAATTAGAGACACTTTCTTCATTAACAACTCGGTAATATACTCTTCTCTTCCGGCAGTGCGATAATCTATCCCCGCACTCCAGTAAGACTCATAACTCAGAAATTTTGTCTCTCTTCATGCTCCACTCAGCCTTGTGGCTTCTTAATTTTTTGGATGTCCTCATCTGCTCCATGGGCTGATCCGACTCTGGGAAACTATTGGGGTTTCCGAGTGGTGATGGCCAGGGTGGGGTGTCACATACATTTCCCTTGTATCTTTGGATACTTAGTAGTTAACACTTTTGCCAATGTAGGAAAGCACTGCGAAAATATATATTAATTATTATTTTTATTACTGAACAAACCTCCCGCACCGCAGTGCAAAACAGGGCAACTTGTATATAAACCTAACAACAGGTTAAACGATTAGTTCCAAAGGACCCGGTGACGGGCGAGATACATATCCCCACCGAATTCCATAAGAATGTCTGGGCATGATATTTAGATTTGCGGGAAGGACATTTATGGTGGGATTCGTCTCTCTCACCCCCACCATAACGATAGAACAATGGTCTAATAATGCTTTTGTGAAAAGTAACCTATGTCTTGTAACATTTTATGTGGTTACGGAGTGGGATGTCCGGATTCTTATCCAGTTCGGAGATCTTACTAAGTAACATGTATGAGTGCTGTCTTCAGTATTGATGTCTTAGGGCATCTGTTCTCAATGACAGCCATGTCTAATAGCGAGGTAGATACCAGCCATTTGCGGCCAAAAATAGTTCTTGTTTTAAAGACAACTAAATGCTAATTAAGCAAAGCTGAAGGCCTGCATAAATAAAGTGGCAACTACTAATTTAGCATACTAAGAATCACATAAGACGGTGACGAGGTAATCCATCGGGAAACGCTCATCCCATCTTCACGTAAAACAGCACGCATCTCTATAGTCATAATCTCACCGGGTATGGTCTTTTCTTTCTCAAGGATTTTTGGTTGAAATATTAGAGTAGGCCCATTTTCGCCTACTACTCTTTTCCCGCTTTAAGCAGTGGTGGCACCTTCCCGATACAGAGGCCCACGCAAGGCACTTGCCTCTCGCAAGGATTCAGCCACGATGGTCCATGCGAGGATAATACTCCTCACCCGAACTAGCACTAGGAGTAGCGCCTGCGTGAGGCACATAACCTTTCGCCCGAGATAATCTTCTTCCTTTCAGCTTAGGGGTATAATAACTTATATTAAGTTAATTAGTTAAGTCTCGTGTACGGGAGCCTCCCTTGCAGGGATACCTCTGCGGACCTACGAGTCTGTGTGGTACATCCGGGAGCCCCATGTTTAAAAGTTCATCTACCTGTCTCTATGTCTTGTATTTTCGTATGCTCTTATTTTAGTTGTATCTAGCATATTTATAATTGTTTGGGTAAAATCATTGTATAGACTTATATTTTTAGGTCACCAAAATCAAATCTTGTAAGTCCATAGATCACGAAATTGCTATGGACAGGCATACTGGTGATACAAATTCTTGGGATGAGACTGTTGTGTTTAATGTTCGTGACGATGGTCGCACGGCTCCACTGGAACGATTGAGTTCCATCGGCCTTAGGAGCCAGTTTTTGTTACCCACAGGGCAGTCTCGTACATGGTCCATCACCCAGAGACCAGATGCTAACCAGCATCATCATTCGTCGTGCACTTGCGGCGTGGTGAGTCAACATGATACACTGGAATGGCCCAACACTACCCAGCGAGCTACAAGTGGCGCCCGATGTGGGACTCGAAGAACATCATTAACCACCCACAGCAAACTCACGCCCACACCATACAGTGAGCTTAGCTCAATACCTTCTCCATTTAGCGACGACTCCCTTGATCAAGAGGTAGCGTCATACGATGGATTTTCAGCTCACATGTTCACCGACTATGCCAGAAATTCAGCGGAATCAACAACCCCGCACTATAACCTGTTTTCGCCTGTTAGCGTCGGCACCTTTCGGGATGCCTCACAGGCGGGAACAGAGTTCAGAACTATATCGGACGTCCACGACAGGCCACCACCAACAGGGCCTAATAATGGATGACCCTGGCAGAGACCCGATTACGGGCATCTCAATAGCCCTTCAGACTACTATCGTTCACCCGTGTCATCTACGGGGACCATATGGCCGGGTGATAATCCACATTACAGACACCTGCCGCACCGCCCCCTTCAAGTGCAACACTATGCTCAAGGGGGACACCACAGCATTATTGGGAGGAATCGGCACCACCGTTTCGTGGGTACATTAGTCATGCCACACATCACGACCGTCGTCCGACTGCTCCACGACCGTATGAGGAATATCAGTCCTCATCCCGTGGAGGACGTCCGCGTAATCTTCACAACAATCCGCCTCACATCCATAGACCCATGCCAGTCTATGGCTCTACAACCGGGGCGGAGTCATTAAATTGGAGTACACGTGTCCTAGCTCCTCGGCATCGGCATCGACGGGAAACACCAACACCACCACCACCTGCACCACGACCAGCCTCAGCATACTCGTCAGATTCTCAGATACCCGGACCACCTGGATTTCAGCCGCTTCCTTCTTCCTGTGGTCTTGTCCGAGTCATCCTCCCTCCCGAATTTAGTGGGGAGAATGACTGGACCAATTATAAAATACAGTTCAAGATCATAAGTCGGACTAACCGCTGGAACAATCAGCAAATGGGTGAATATCTCTCCGGAAAAGCCCTACAAGTTCTTGCGGATCTTGGAACTGACTATACACCCACCTACACACAATTGGAACGAGCATTAATGGAGCGATTTGGCGACACAGCCCTTGGAGAAACCAGTCGTCTTCAACTCAAGGACCTCTGACGACGAGTGGGAGAAACTCTTCCCAAGTTAGCTAGCCGAATCAGGATGCTAGCCACCCGTGCATATCAGAGCACCAATATAGAAGGCCTGATCCATTTGCATCTTGACACTTTTATCGATGCATTGAGCGGTGAACCCACCCTGAAAGAAAAGCTATTTCTAGGCGACCACGGAAGTTTGGCCCAATTAACGGCAACCGTGGTTCGTATAGAGAACTTTCTGGAGTGTGAGAGGAATAAGCGATGCCAACTCCATCCTATCAATGAGATAGAGGGTGAAGCTATCGCCCCGCCCACTAATGCTCCCCACCCCAGTCCATCAACACCGGCCACACAGACATCACCGCCACGAGTTGTACAGAATTTCAGTCAGAATCCAGTGCTTGGAGGAAGGGTGTGTGCCCCGTAGAAGAAGTTACAGTGGGGCCTCCGGGCATGGGAACTAGCGCAACAACAACAACAACGGCAACATGAGAGAATGGATAGACGAGATTAATAAACAAATCTCAGCACTTGCAAACTTAGTTATGACACTTAGCACCAACCTCGCCACCACACAGTTTAGAACAACAAACACCACCAGCACCGCACCGCCACCGAACACCTGTTTCGAATGCGGTCAGCCAGGCCATTGGAGGGAGCGGTGTCCTAATCCAACCTCCTTCCACCACGCCTGCTCACGACAACACCACACCACAACCAGAGAAGCAGTCAAACACCTAAGGGCACCGAATCACCTAGAGCCACTTCAGTGCCCGTATCCACCTCCCAGCTCAACTGCGGCCTTCATACAACAACGTTCAGTGGCCGACTTTCATCCACCAAAATCAGCTTTCACACCGACACCCAAATGCACGGCTTCACACATGTCAATGCCTACGTTACCTCCCCCATCCGCAGCATTGCCATCGCCCTCTTTCTCCTCACATAACAAGCCTTCTTTCCTATGTAAAACGGCAGTGGTAGGTTGTAGCACCTCTGCTGAAACAACGTTTTTGCAAGCACCACGTCCCGCCACCAAGACCCTCAATTCTCGCTGTCCTTTGGTGGTATGCAGAACACCACCCCATCCAGCATCATATCCCGCATCCACAGACAGCAGCGACTCAGGAGAAATGATTCACTCCACCTCATGGATTCGCAAGTGCCGACGTAGACGGGGAAATTCATGCCCCTGGCAGCAGCACTGTTTCTTCTGGAAATGGCTTGCACAGGTAGTGCTTATCAGTCATCCTGTGCGGACCGCTGTCTACACCAATACTGCATATCCTGAAACGGCAACATCTCCATCACTATTGCTACCCCCAGCTCCGTCTTCACTGCAGCCCTCACAGCAGCAGCGACGACGAACTGGCCCTTTCCTCACTCAGCCATCCATAACATTACAAGAAGCCATATGGGAACAGTCAGAGTACATACAGAGTGATGCCGCTCCGACGCCATTATCGCAGATGGCATCATTGGAAACGCTTCCACGGGTACACCGCAAAGTAATATACAAATGTGCCTGTCTGTTTAGTGGCGTTTCCATCAGTGCCACCGTCGACACCGGTGCTTCTATCACAGTATTTAACAAGCGCTTATATGAGAGCATCCCACCTCATAGGAAGTCTCCTCTTAAGCCTACAAACATTTACCTACAGATGGCTATGGGAGCTGATGTGCCATAGCCGGTGTAGTCAATTTAGTTATCCAAATAGAGGAGATGCAATTCATACAGCGAGTTGTCATCGCCTCTATTCATAATGATGCCCTACGTGGCTCTGATTTCCTCAGTGCCAGCGAAGCCATCATACACTGCAGACAACAAGAACTTGACATACATGGCCGACGAATACCTCTTGGACCGGCATCGTCATTATATGATGCATGCATGGTAATATTATCAAGTACCACCACAGTCGAGCCGGGACAGGAACAAATCTTATGGGCCACTGCACCACAGTTAGGAAGCAACAAACACACTGCCATGCTGGAACCCGATCCTGATTATATGATCGCCTTACAATGTGCAAGCCCCCGCATAATAGTAGACACTACTAATAAGGAAAATATACCTTTTAGAATGTTCAATGGCACCGCAGATCCTATCACTCTGGAACCCGGAGTACGCTGCGGCCATTTTGCAGACATAATCTCATTGGAATCACCTGCACTTGCTGACACACCACCACAGATGACTGACGATTTACCCGAACATTTCCATGATTTGTATCTACGTGCCACAGTTTGATTACTTCAATCACAGAACCGTGAAATTCGGAAACTACTACATAAATATCGCGATAGTTTTTCCTCCGGAGACAGGGATCCCGGAGAAACTCATTTCGTATGCCACTGCATCAATACAGGCAATAATCTCCCTGTACGACAGCTGGTACGACGTATTCCCATTCATAAGGAAGCGGAAGCACACCAACAAGTGAGCGACATGTTGCAGACTGGTATTATTGAACCCGTAGCATCTCCATGGGCTAGCCCAATAGTACTAGCAGGAAAAAAAGATGGAACCTTGCAGTTTTGTATAGACTACCGCCGTCTTAATGATCTTAGCATTAAGGACACTTATCTGTTACCCCAGATAGATCAGGCCTTGGATTCCTTGTCCGGAGCCAAGTGGTTTTGTACCCTTGACTTAGCTAGCGGTTATTGGCAAGTAGCCATGGATGAAGCTGACATTGAAAAGACTGCATTCGTTTGTAGGGATGGCCTGTTTCAATTACACAAGATGCCCTATGGGTTGTGCAATGCTCCCAGAACTTTTGAACGACTCATTGAGCAGGTATTAAACACCCTGCAATGGGAAATCTGTCTTTGTTACATCGATGACGTAATAGTTTTTGGACCCACGTTTGAGCAAACCTTAATAAATTTGGACACCGTGCTTTCATGATTCCGCACGGCCAATTTGAAACTCAAACCCAAGAAATGTCATCTCTTTAGACAGAGCGTTGAGTTCCTGGGACACTTCACATCCGGGGATTGAGTGGCTACTCAGCCATCGAAACTAAGGCAGTAGCAGAGTGGCCACAACCCTCTTCAGTTATGGAGAAACAAAGTTTTCTTGGCCTATGACAATACTATCGCCTTTACATCCGACATTTCAGTGAGATTGCTTCACCCCTCCCCCACCTCCATACAAGATCACCGAGAAAGATCGACCATTTGAGTGGATGAGTGAGTGTGAAGGCTCCTTCAGGGCGTTGAAGGAACTCTTGACGACTGCCCCGATTCTTGCTCACCCTAATCCAAACCTCGATTTCATCTTAGACACCGATGCATCAGCTTATGCTATTGGCACAGTTCTATCTCAGGTCATGGAAGACGGAACAGAGCAGGTATTGGGTTATGGTTCGTGCACTCTGAATAAAACGGAGACATGATACGCAACCACCAAGCGAGAACTATTGGCGGTGGTCCATTTCGTCAAGTATTATAAACACTTTCGGTACGGGTGCCCTTTTACACTCCGTACAGACCATGCCTCACTACAGTGGCTCAGGAACTTAAAAAACTGGAGGGCCAGGTAGCGAGATAGCAGGAATCCCTGTAGGCCCATAACTTTAACGTTGTGCACCGTCCCGGCAAATTGCATGGGAATGCCGACGCCCTCAGCAGAATCGGTGCGGAAACTGAACACGAAGAGGCTGCCACCATGACACAGTCAACACAGCCATCTCCGGAGTTCCCCGAGTTGAGGTGCGCAGAGTGGAATCCGGAGAAAATCGCACACCATCAAACAACAGACTTGCAGACACAAAATATATATGTGTGGATTCAGGAGGGGGTACATCCTCCTAAGTAATCGGTAACACCTCTATCCACTACAGCAAAATATTATTACCAATGGTTCGAAGAATGTCAATTAATAAACAACGTTCTATATATTAATGACCGTTTGGTAGTCCCGGAAAGTTATCGTGAAAGTATATTGAAACAACTACATGATAACGCCAGGCATCTGGCCATGGAAAGGACTGTTGCCCATATCAAATTGAGATTCCACTAGATCGGGATTCGCGATAGTGTCACGGCATGGGTTACCAAATGTATCCCATGCCAAAGACGCGCTGCTGGCCAACACGATATCGCACCATCGCAAATTAAGATTGTGGGTGCATCGTGGGAGCGAGTGGCTATCGACGTGCTCGGACCCTTGAATACGACGGATGATGGAAATAAATACATTCTCGTATTTCAAGATTATTTTACGAAGTGGGTAGAAGCATTTACTCTGCCGGACCAAGAGGCATCCACCGTAGCAGAGATCTTGGGCAGCAATGTGTCCTGCCACTTTGGTATGCCTTATGAGTTGCACTCCGATCAAGGGAGTAATTTTGAGAGCCGGCTCATATCAGAGCTCTGCAAATTGTTCCATATCGTCAAAACAAGGACAACTCCATACCACCCCCGGAGTGACAGGATGATAGAGGGAAACATGCCTTGATGGTAGAGATTGGGACCTACGGCTCCCGTATGTACTCATGGCTTATCATACATCGGTACATTCCAGCATGGGCTACACGGCTGCTGGGTTAATGGCAGGCCGTGAATTAGCCATACCCCTGGATCTGGCCATGCCTCGAATACCAGGAGAGAAAAATTCACCATCTCGCTATGTAGAACTCTTGCAGCAAAGGATAGAACAAGCCCAGTTATTAGTCATCCGGCTATGGTCACTACACCTGCAACCGTGGTGTCTAAGACAGTGTCAGCCAGTCAACTGATTTCGGTAGTGATTATGACACCTGCGGAAATAGACATTCCAAGTTACCCGCAGTCACCATCTCCGCCAGAACTGACAATAGACGAGGGACCAGGACCATCGCAGCCTGCGGCGATTAGTATAAATCCGACCCGTGTTATTCAGCATCCGCCTCCTAGCCTTTCTAACCCAGCAATCAGAAAGGGAACTACGCCGGAACGTCCATACTTGGGAAAGAGATGGATCGCCCACACAGGACATTCAGCCCGTACCTAACGTCACCGCAAATCATCTGTTAAAATATGCTAAGTTTCGGAAGATGTCGTCTCCTGTCGTATCCGCTCCCGCATCACGGCCTCAGCCTATGGTACAGCTCACCGCCATCACCACGACACTACAGCAGCCACCACGACGACTACCACCACTACAGCATCAAAGACATTAGCAACCACTAGTATTGCCGCTGCCTTTCAGACGGCTATATTAGAACCGACAGTAACTGTGGGAGACATAATGGATGCACATATTTCCGCCACCATCACTTCAGACATTTCCGACAGTGCCAGTAATAATGAACGCATCTCAGCAATGATAATGCATCCACCACGACCAACCACCATCAGTCGCGGGACCCAGACTCAATAGGGAAATTTCGCAACAGAGGTGTGGGGTAATTTTGTGATACAGCAGAAACATCAATGGTGCGATTCGTGGAAATGTATTAACCATTACTTTATTTTTGAAATACTTTTCTTCTTATTATATTTGTTAGATCAATTGAATCCCGTCCCTAGGATGACTACGGTTATCCGACACAGCTGCACACTTCAGTACCCGGCTGTGTCATACACGAAATGAGCACTGTGGACTCTGATGTTGTATGAACGTAATGTGCGACGTAAAGAATACAACGTCCCGCACTGCAATAATGTCATAATCCCGTCATGCAATCTCAGCTACACTGGGGCTGCCTGATAAACTAACTTTTAAGTTATTATTATTATATATTCTATTTTTCTTATTATTTTTCTTCCTGTCTTAGATGTCAGGACAGATATGGGTCAGCGACACCTGCCCGTTGCGGACCCGCTATAATGGGCCGCAAATAAATTTTTAATAAATAATAAGAGATACGTGTTGCGTACCCCTTTATTTACCCGGGGTGTGCAAGTAATCGGAGTAATTCACTAAATACCCCATAAGGGTATGTCACATGGTTCATATATGTATACTTATATATATTATTTTACTTTATTATATATTTAAAACTTAAATTGTGGTACGTTGAAGCTTGGGTGTTCTCTGCGGAGATAATGATTATCCACACTCGGAGAGAACACCCATGCGAGCTATTGTTTAAAATCATTTACTAAATAAAGTTACCGTAATATTAATAAAACAAAACAAAAAAAGAAAAGGCCTGGAAAAATAATTCCAGGTCAAAAATTGAAAACTAAAAGTATGCCTCCCCTCTCCTCTTAGCACCTCTATGTGCTCTGTTTCTTGAATACGCATCTATTCCGTCACTACTCCTCTCCGGCCACGCGCCTACCCAGGAAGTCTATAATTCCCGCCTAGCGTATGACCGTGCGTCAATCCTCCATGCGCGATCGTTTGGTGGCTGATTTTCGCCATTTTTATGCTGTTTTTGAAAAAATTTTCGTTTTTGATCATTTTAATAATTTCTGATAGTTTTTGTCCATGTTTGATAATTTGTACCATTTTTGCTTTTTTGGGTCATTTTTTATTGTTTTAACTATTGACCCTTTTGACCAATTTTTGACGTTTTTGGTAATTTTTCAATTTTGTATGCTTTTTGACCATTATTCATCATTTTTGACAATTCTTGGTCCATTTTGACTGATTTTCGTCACTTTTATGCTGGTTTTGACCATTTTTTTTCGTTTTTTTATCACTTTGACTACTCTTTTGTGTTTTGGTCCATTTCTTATTATTTTTTGCCAAATTTTGGACCTTTTTGACTGATTTTGACCATTTTTTCCTATTTTCGTAAATGTCTTTTTTTCTTTTTTTTACCACTTTGGTCCTTTTTGACCGATTTTGAAATAATTTTACCATTTATGTCGTTTTTGGTCATTTCTTCCATTTTTAATGCGTTTTGACCATTTTTCATAATTTTGGGCGATTTTTGGTCCTCTTTGACTGATTTTCACTTTTTTTGTGCTGTTTTTGACAATTTTTTGTTCGTTTTTAAAAATTATTTTGATGGTCCATGGTTGATAATTTTTATGTTTTTTGGTTCACCAGATATTAAAAATAGTTCACAGTGACATTCCTTTTACCATCCAATGACACATTTGACCAGAAACCTTTTCTTGGAACCAGTGAGATTAGTTATTATTATTATTATTATTATTATTATTATTATTATTATTATTATTATTATTATTATTATTATTATTGTCGGCGATGGTGATGGCCTGTAGCCGCTACGGCAAACCACCACCATCACCACCACCACCACCACGAACAACAACAACAACAACAACAGCAGCAACAACAACACCATCAACAACAACAACAACAACACCACCATCATCACCACCGATATCGACGACGTCGCTTTCGTTGTGGTTGTTCTCGTCACCACCATCCCCACCAACACCGCCACCACCGCCGCCAGCAACACCACCACCACCACCACCACCATCCCACATCACCACCACAACCACCACCAACAACAACAACAACAACCACAACACACTAACAACAACTACAACATCACCACCATCGCCGCCACCGACATTGTCGTCATAGTCGTCGTCATCCCGGTCGCTATCGTCGTCGACGACGTCGCTGTCGCCGTGGTTCTTGTCGTGATCATCATCATCATCATCATGACAGTGTGCGGAGCGGTCACGCTTGGGAAGCACTGGCGGGATATGAATGTTTACTATTATTAATTATACTTATATTTATGTAACGCAGGCAGTGTAATCGCCGAACCACTGTTACATTACTATTTTTTGTTCTAACGTAACATCTGGTTGGCTACAGTATGTTCAGCAGACTGTATCTAGAGCAATCGCTTCCTCTTGTCGCTTCTTTTTCCGCTCCCTCTGGGATGCGTCGTACTTCTGCGCAAATCGTTCTAAAAGTAGGACTGTCGGCGCTGCTATCATACATGAGCCCATAATGCGAAGTGACACGCGCCATGAACCAGTCAAGTCGCGGAAAAAACCTGAATAATAATAATAATAATAATAATAATAATAATAATAATAATAATAATAATAATAATAACAAATACACATATTGATGCAAGGCATCAATGGTAAATAGCGTACCCGGAGGTTATTATAATTCTGAGAATAAACTCAACTGTTTCATGAAAAAATTAAGTTATATAAAGGCATACAATAAACACAAAAGAAGGAATATTTCTTGCAAAAAGATATGGGCAGTATTAGCTATGGGCTAGGAAAAGCAGCTTATATTTTTGGTCAGTACAACAATTTCTCCATCCATCATTTTTCTCCAGGCCAAACTCTTTAACAGAGGAGAGAGGAACAGACAAAATTAAGAACAGTCAGTGATGAGAAAATTGGACTACTGCATCAACAGAGTGTAACAGATCAAATGTGGGCCATTAGGTATCAACAACTTGTAAAGATAAAGAAATCAACAGAGCTGGCAACCCAGTCAGTAGAAAATCAGCGCAAGAAGCAGTACAGACCCTGACACCCATTCAAACATATTAAAGAAAAACTGTAAAGAATATTTTAAACCTAAATCTTGATACCTTTTTTTAATTTTGATGCAATACAGCACCCCGATCTGTACCGACAGATAACCTTTTCAACAGAGTTAAGTGGCCAGGATAGAACAAATACCGTGAACCTAGTTTTCTCCAACGAAAATGATATGGTAGAAAACATTCTGACTGAAGACCCAGTAGGAAACATCGTGATCTGTTTCATTTAGCTATCATATCTATGTCACCTATTAAACGATGTCTTTACTGGAAACAGTGACAAACTATTAAATCAAATATTTTTGCTAGACAAAAAGGCCAAAATTCGCCTCAACCGTTGTAATGATGACGATCTTGTTGACCATATGTGCAAATGTTAGGGTATTAGTCTGATAAGTCAGGTTCTACCAGTACACGCGGCTAATAATATGGGACATATAGAAATATTTTCACATGACTATAATAAATATTTGGTGGTAGAATTATTACAATATTTCGCACAGCACGAGAACATACGGAGTTCTACATGGCCTTATGTTCGAAAACTGGCTACAAGGCATGTAGAGATATTCTGGTACCGAATATAGTACATTATTGGAATTTGACAATGGTCTGCCACTACTAAATTGCATATGACGAAATTACTGTATAGTAAACATTTTTTAAACTTTTGATACTCTATTAGCTTATTCATATACGTATCTAACTATATGGGTGAACTTCTGGGGTCGAACCTATTTCAAACAGTGTGGTACAGAAAATCGTTGATCTGACAGAATTTGCACCAATTTTGGGTATTGAATTGTGTACTATGAAATTACGTTCCTGTAGAATTTTTTTAAATTCGGAATACAACTAGCATATTTCCTATAAGTATTTGTGGGTGAAATTCTTGGGGTGAACGTATTGCAATGAAAACCATGAATTATCCTAAGTTTGAGCTTATTTACGTTACGAAATTTTTAAATCTCACTACGTCCTAAGCTTATGCCTATATCTATCTAAACATATGGGTGATATTCTGGGCCGAACGCATTATGAGCGATATGTCAGGACATATCGACACCTATCTGAATGTGGTGAATGTGATCCAACCATATTACAATTGGGCCATATGGCGAATATGTAACAACATATTACCAAATTACTTGATGGTAGAATCGTGCAAAAGCACAGCTATATGTAAAAAAAATTGATTACAAACTGAGATTCTAATCCTGAATATAGTAAATTGTTGGCATTTGACAACTGTCCGTGACTACTAAATTGAATATTACGAAATTACTACGTGGTAGAAATCTCAAGATTCATTAGTGTGTTCATATCCCTATCTAACCATATGGGTGAAATTATGTAGCCACACATATTGCAGACGGTAGGGTATTGAAAACCACAGATCTGCCAACATTGGAACACATGTATGCGATGAAATTGCATACTACGAAAATACTTCACGTTCGAATTCTTTTAAATTCCCAATGTAACTAGAATATTCAAACTCGTATACGTCTATGTGAGCGAAGTTCTGGAACCGACCATGTTACGGAAAGTAGGGCACCGAAAACCATGAATACACCATCATTTATGCTAAATTAAAATTACTTCATATAGAATTTGCTAGATTCGGAATATAACTAGCTTATTAAAGCTCAAGTCTATGTGGGGTAAATTATTGGGCTGAACATACTACAGACAATAGGGCACTGAAAACTGTGGTGGTTTATTAATACAATGAAACTTTCCAGTTTAGCCCATCTCTAGCTAAACTCCACCCATACCACTCTCGAGTTGGGATCGATGGATTTCTGAACTACTAGACGATAAATTTCAAGAAAACTATACAGGTAAGATGTGGAATATTTTGACACTAAATTGACTGGGTCATGTTGCTGCATATGGCAAGAACAGCGGCCAGTCAAATTATTTTCAAAATATTCAACAGCATTTTTATTAAATAACAAAAACATACAATTCGTACAACGTGTCAGATTATCAAGCATTTAAGATGAACTAAATCGAGTCAGTCATGACGTCATTATTATGACGTTATCCTATGCGTCACTTAATTAATTACGACGTCATATGACGTAATATGATGGATAGACAACCCGAAAAGGCCCATTAGCAAGTGGTATTAATTACCCTCGCTCCGTCAGAGGATGAGTGTATTGTATTCGGGTCTATGTGCGTTCGGGATGGGAAGGGTCTACAATCTATGATTGGCCTTGTTAAAATGTGACCTATAAATACGGGTGCTCTCTTAATACAAGTGGTCCATATTGTGTGGACCGCGCATTAACAAGTGGTATTAGCCCTGTAATGCTCAATTTGCTCATGCCAATTTCAATAGAGGGATCCATTTCTAGGTATACCACGCCTATTTCTAGCTAAGCTCCACCCCTTTTTTGTGTGTTGGAATCGATGTCTATATATACGCTGAATAATGAATTCCCAGACTTCCAATTTCAAGGTAACTATACAGGTAATCTGATGACTACTTTGAAACTAATTTGACTGGGTGCAACGAAAACCATGAATCAGCCTAAATTTGAGCCGAAATTATTTCATGGTAGATAGTTTTAAATCTCACTACTCCGTAAGCGTATGCCTATACCTATCTAAACATATGGGTGACATTCTGGGGCCGAACCCATTATGAGCGATATGCCAGGACATACCGACACCTATCTGAATGTGGTGAATGTGAACCAACCATATTATAATGGGGCCATACGGCGAATATGTAACTATCTACAATGAGATTACTTGATGGTAGAATTGTGCAAAAGCACTAGCTCATATTGAGTTATATACATCCATATATAAAAAAATTATTACAAATCGAGAACAGACATTCTGATACCGAATATAGTAAAGTGTTGGCATTTGACAACTGTCCGTGGCTACTAAATAGAATATTACGAAATTACTACGTGGTAGAAAACTCAAGATTCATTGGCGTGTTCATATCGCTATCTAACCATATCGGTGAAATTATGTGGCCAAACCTATGGTAGACAGGTAATAGTAGGGCATTGAATACCTACAGATCTTGAAAATTGAAACGATTTTACGCGATGAAATCGTATACTACGAAATTACTTCACGGTCGAATTTTTTTAAATTCCCAATATAACTATCGTATTCAAATCCCTCTACGTCTATATGAGCGAAGTTCTGGAGCCGACCATACTACATACAGACAGGAGGGCACCGAAAAGCACGAAAACCCAAACACTTAAGCCAATTTTTGCCTAATAAAATTATTTCATCTAGAATTTGTTAGATTCGGAATATACCTAGTATATTAAGGCTCAAGTCTATGTAGGTGAAATTATGGGGCTTAACATACAACAGACAATAGGGCACTGAAAACTGTGAAGCACCGGAGATTTACCAAATTTTCGGTATGAAATTGTGCACTACGAAATTACTTCATGGTAAAGATTTTTTTAACCTCAATCCATTAATTCACTAGCGTATTGATATACCTATCTAACTATATGGTTGAAATTCTATGGCCGAATTTCCTGTAGACCTTTTTAACTTAGCACATGCATAGGCCTACACTTTCGGTTGATTTCTGTATTCAACAATCTGCTACAATATTATCGACAGGAGTTTTGACTGGAAATTTGGAACATTGGTAGTCTATCAATACTGCTACACATAGTACGCCTCAAGACTGTCGGTAACAAGTCTGTGATTTTTACCCTATCTCGAATGCAACAAATGTGAATCATACTATAATACAATACGGGAAAGGTTAAACAGACATGGTATATCATCGTCGTCCTCATAATTTATTAACCCTGTATTACCTAAATTGAGTCAAGAATATGAAAAAAAATATTTGGTTATTGAGTGCCTATTTGCAGGCTAATAGACGACTGTTTTGAAGAGTTACTATTGGAATGATTTGCTCAATTATCGATCCAGTCATTTCAATGGTGAATTTTCAAAAATGATCTCTTGACCTGCAAATTAAAATCCTCAAGATCACTGTAGAGGCCGGTTTTGGCGGCCTCCTCATGAAAGGGTTAAAATACATTAAGAGAAGATGATAAGTTTACATGGCCAGTCGTTGTCGTTGCAATACTTAATACAGGTCTATGATAGCAACAAGTAGTTGGGTAGGGTGGGGTGGGCTACCATTCAAAGTATTAAAAATATATTCGTATAGTTGTCTTTATCTGAGATATTGAAATTTCGGTGTTAAACATTCTAAAGGATTTTGTTAGAAAAACACTCAATTCTGCCCAAGTAAGTCACATCTTGGTGGCGGTTGCTTGAAATGACTTCCATAGGCCTAACGTTAGTCAATCGGTCACTGACTCCGGATGGTATATTAATACATTAATACCGCGGTCATGCTGATATCGATGGATCTCTGAGCTTCTTGACTATCAATTTCCAGAAAACTATACTGGTAAGATGTTGACTATTTTGAAACCAATTTGACTGGGTGCTGTTGCTGCTTGTGGCAGTAACATCGCCCAGTCAAATTAGTTTCAAGGTATTCACCAATCGCCCAGTCAAATTAGTTTCAAAGTATTCACCAGCATGTTTCGTAAATAGCAAAGACATACAATTCGTACAACGTGTCGGACTATTAAGCATTTAAGACAGACTAAATTGAATCAGTCATGACGTCATGATTATGACGTCATCCTATACGTCACGTCGTTGATTATGACATCATATGACGTAATATGATCGATAGACAACATGAAAATGTCCATTAGTAAGTGGTATTAATTATCCTCCCTCCGTCAGAGGACGAGTACATTGTATTCAGGGCAACAATCTATGATTGGCCTTGTTAAAATATGTGACCTATAAATATGGGTGGTCTCTTAATACAAGTGGTCCATATTGTGTGGGCCACGCATTACCAAGTGGTATCAGCCATGTAATGCTCAATTTGATCATGGCAATTTCAATAGAGATACATTTCTAGGTATGCCACGCCTATTTCTAGCTAAGCTCCACCCCTTTTTGCGTATTGGAATCGATGTATATATAAATAGTGAATTCCCAGTCTTCCAATTTCAAGGTAACTATACAGGTAAGCTGATGACTACTTTGAAACTAATTTGACAGGGTGCTTTTAAAGGTTTGCTGCCTCTGGCGCAATAACGCCAGGTCAAATTAGTTTCAAAATATTCAACACGATGTTGATTAAACAGTAAAGACATACAATTCGTACACTTGCCGGACTATTCAATGTTCATGACTGAGCTCGATACGCCATTCATTTACACATTTTGGATTGTGACATCAGCCTGTATATGAAGTAATTGATTATGGCGTCATATCCTCCAGTTACAGACCGAACCCAGCCATTATCATAGAAAATCACTGTTGAATAAATAGCAAAGACATACAATTCGAACAGCGTCTAGTCAAATTAGTTTCAAAATATTCAACAGCATGTTGATTAAATAGTAAAAACATGCAATTCGCATACTTGACTGGCTATTCAATGTTCCTGGTGGAGCTAGATACGTCATTCATTACACATTTTGATTGTGACGTCCAGCTACATCTGACCTAAATAATTATGACGTCATATACAGAAAAATCCATTATCATAGAAAATGTCCTATGTCTAATTGCCGTCCAAGAGACCATTGTGGTTTTTCTTTTGCAATTTACTACTGGAATTATAGGATTGGTTATCCAACCAGTCATTCCAGTGGTAAACTTTCAAAACAAGTTCTCCGGCGAGTAGCTAATGCAAATGGACATTTCTCACGATCACCGCAAGAAGCCATTTGTGGTCAGTTTGATAGAGTGCTAAAGTGGACATATAAGTTCCGTTGGCTGTTTATTAAAATAATTAAGCGGTCATCGCCGCGCAAACTCTATTACAGTCGGACCAGAACAAATAAGAGAACTCGCCATGAATCACATGCATGAAGATAATAATTATGAGATATCCAGCAATCTAAAAATAGAGCCGTATCTTCGCGCCGAGAATTATTAGATCTCGTATTAATGGAGATCTCGCGAAACACAGCCCCACAATCCCCTGCGCGAAATGTCCGCGCCTTTAGGCAATTCTAGCCAGCAATAAATAGAAGCGTGCCCGCTGGAGCGAGCACACAATAATAATAATAATAATAATAATAATAATAATAATAATAATAATAATAATAATAATAATAATAATAATGGACTTCTGTTTATACTCAATGTCGTATTAGGCGAAAAGACAAGAGAATCCTTTTTATTGAAATATACATTTTCAAGGATGATAGATTGGATTCAATGGCAGTATTAATTTAAAAAATAGCGAATTAGACAAGTTATTAAATACCATCCATTGTCCTCAGTTCATTGATGTATATTTGTTGACGTAGCTACGTATCAGCGGTGAATTTGTTATCCTTGTCACTCCCATCACACCGCAATCACATCTCTGTCCACATTTCAATAATTGCCAATAATCGTAGCATAAACGATCTTCCCTTACGAAATCCATATTTTGTGTCTAAGAACATCTGACCTGAGACCAAATGTAGTTTCCTGGGGCTTTCTTATCTCCCTTTTAAATAGCACTGCAATAACGACGGATCTCCCAGCGCGTGATACTATTCTGGGTGGTTTAAACCGATTCACGCCGTAGGCCCATCCACCCGACTGAGCGTGTTCGGTCGCATTTGGCTACAATCTATAACCATCATGCTGATGTGTACGCACATTTGACACAACCAGACTGTAGTTTCCTTGTTTAGCCTATTAAAGAGCAGCATCAAGTCACGTGCTTTAGTGTTCAAAACTGGTTGATCAAGTCAAAAGTGGTTGTGGAGTGAACATGTGGAGTTGGAAACAGACAAAGGACTACGACTGTGTACGTTTTATCAAAACGGCCAAATTGCGTTGCGTTGTAAGAAATCGTGACTCGGGATCTAATCAAAATCGTCCTGATCACGTCAACGAAGGTGGCGAAAGACAATCATACCAGTGGTGCCCGTCGCCTTATTCAATAATAATTTTCATCAATAAGAAACAAATGGTGCAGAAAATATGCATCCCAGATTATTAAATTCATCAGCAAGCGAAATCAAGGGAGCGTCGAATGGGTAAATCGGCGTACAGCGAAATCAATGTTCCTCTAGCAATGATTAACATTCAATAAGTCCTTGCAAAGTGGTGAAGTCCCGGAGGAATGTGTGCTAACTATTTCCCGCAACAAATACGGAATTAGTGCGCACATCATGTACGACACTACGCGCACGCTGAACCACAGCGAAATCTTTTTTCAGACACGTTTATTAACTTTGTTTAATGAAAGACGAAACCTATCTTTGCTACGGATAAATCTACTGTATTTTAATCCTGTTTAAACTGTTAATCATACTAAAGTCTTTTCTAATTTTGTACAGTCATGGTAACACATTATGACCAGTAATTTGCTTGCCAAGACCGTAATAATCTTCCGTGGGTAGGCGAGAAATATACGTGTTAGAAAGTCGATCGTCTTCATCGGGTCACATGAGTCATTGAATTAATCCATGTCCGAGGATAATCTAACCCTTAATGGATAAATTTGCTAAAAAAATATAAACATTTGCTTATTGAATGTCCATTTGCAGGCCAAGAGAAGACTGTTTTTGAGATTTTATCCCTAAAATGACTGATTTGGTTACCGAGCCAGTCATTCTAATGGTAAATTTTCATAAATAGTCTTCTTTTGGCCTGCAAATAGACATTCCTCATATCAAGACATCCACAGAGGCAGATTTTGGACGTAATCGCCTTTAAAGGGTGAAGCGTTCCAATCGATGAACTGTCATGAGGCATATATGTCATTATTGAATAGGAGTCATGTATTGCTAATATGTGTGGTTGGTAGTAAGGAAGTTATCGTTCATCTAGTATTATCTTCCACGTGGCTATACTTTCAACAACCTCAATGTCGGATCCGAAGTAATAGCGCAAGACTGTAGCAGCTAAATCACTAGCTGGCTAAGAAAATTAGCCGAAATTCTTAAATAACACGCACAAAATTTACAACAAGCTAACATTTTTAGGAATTGTCCAGGACGACATCAAAATTCGTCAAGGATCCCAGTGGTGGCAACTTCAGAATTCAAGATGGTATTCATAGTTCATCAGGTTCGGGCCAAATATTAGCAAAGTGGCACCAAAAGGTTTACGACGGTTATTAGGTATCGTTTAAAAGGAGCCTAACTTTGCCGAGAACAGTCTGAAACGGGAAGCTTAAGTCGGCTATATCACTTTAATCGCACCCCTGTCAGAATTGTATATTCCGAATGGATCTCAATACACTAATGTGTATCAAAAATGCATATGCTATTAAACGCCGTTTAAATGTACATATCTTGTGAGGAAGAATGTAAAACGCCTCACCTACAGTACCCAACTTGCCCTAAAAAGTAATTAATAGGCTTGTTTGATCAGCACCATCATACACTCTCAGAGAAAAGAATGAAACAGCATTGCGCATGTACATCGCAAACCTGGCAACAGGCGAATGTGATATCGTTAGCCTAGATTACATTCAACTACACATGTTGATTACGTTGGCATTGGATATTCTTAACTGATTCGAGGAGAATTTAATTATTGGAGATACTGCCCCTAGGGTTAATGGAATAGCTGTTCATCCCATAGTATTTGGACCCCTATCTTTCAAGGCAGCGTTCCATAAAATGGCGAAATCGACTAAGTGTAGCCTTACTAATCTGGAAACTCAGTTGCCAATTTAAGGCCCTGGAGGGAAGGTTGATCCTCACCTTGCAGAAACAGTCGACTTCGAATGCTAAAAAACGACCATGTATGTATGATTACTGTATTCTGCAGCTGCAATCAGTCCTTCTTCGCTTTTGCCCACTGTGTCTTATCCTCAACCGAAATCCTTAGCTTCCTCAGGTCTATTCTTGTCTTGAGTGTACCGAGTCCTGCTTTCTTGAGGTCATCTCCTAGCACGCTTAGCAGGTTTATGCAATTATGTACTCGCCTGGCTTTGTATTTGTTGGCTCCGAGTAGGGCGAATTCCATGGCTCTCTGTGATGGTGTGTCTTCTGGCATCCTTAGCACATGGCCAAACATGGACCATCTTTGCTGGGCGACTTTTACAAAACGAACATGGTGTGATTTAATTACTCGCCAAGTCAACTTTCCCCTCAATAAGTTTTGAGTTGGATATAGTTTGCTATGCGATACAGAAGGATGTTGCGTGATAGGATTGGTTATTTGCCTACCATAAGTGCTCAGACTATGTCAACTGTTAACTCAACTAATCTGTGCAAGTAAGGAATATGCTACACTTGCAGGAAGTTTTTAACATGCAATCAGGCTCTTCATGCCAAAGCCATGTAGATTATGTGGAAGCAGCAAGGACAGTCTGATAACATCATTGTGAAAATGGGGCGTTCCATATTATATGTAATGTTGTGTCAGTTATTAAGCAAACTCTGCCTGAATGCCGAATATAGGAACGTTCTTATAGAAGCTTGTTTCATCGCAAAAGGATCAGTGTCTGCTGTAATGGTCATCTCTATAAGAGAGCTGTGTATATACACAAATATGTGTATGAGGATCTTCTCAGTTTAGCTTAGAAGGGATTTACCTCGTGGATGTTACAGCACCGTCAAGAGCATATTAATCAGATAAACGAAGGCCTCATTGTTATTAAATACCTCCACTATGACCTGGCACTAGAAACATTTAAGGCCGTAATGCAGACCAAACTGTTGGACGGTATATTGCAGTACATTTAATAAAATATGGCACTTCTGAGAAATTGCAATGGACCATTAGTTTCCTCTGGGTCGACTACATTGCCATTGTAGGAGATGTCGATTTGGAATTGATATGTACATCAACAGAAGGTGACTGGTATTTACATATGACTACCATACGCTGCATCCTCCAAGGGGCTACGTGTAGGACAAGTTGAATTATACATGTCAGGACGTCTAGCGCTGCCTAAAAAACCATCCAAATATCTACCAAAGCTTTCAGCAAGGAGCATTTTCTGTTCGAATAGTTCCATCTTTGGTAAAATACCAGTCGACCAGGCACATGAAAAGACTGTAATAAAGACACTAAACCACCAGGTGCGACGTGTAGCTTGAGTCTTAAGACATGACGAGTAACCAGCTAATACCTCAATGCTGAATATATGTGTACACATATTGGAATGCTAAACTCGATTTAAATGGCTGTGACATCCAGCATAACGAGCTAAATCATTTAAATATTATGAAAGATGAACTGGGTATTGTATCCATAGTAGATGGGACAGAAGATTGTGTGCATCCATTCAATGATTCGAACGATTCGTAGAACATTTCGAATGCTACTCTTGCACCATCTGATATTGCTGATGGCATGTATAAAGACTGGGGAGTGATCCGCCTTCTGCAAAGCTTCATGACCCACTGCCCGACGCAATACTAAAGACATTCTCACATATAAGTAAAACAAGAGTATTGTAGTAATACTACTAGTACATTATAGTGGTACTCACCAACAGGGGTCACGAATCGCACAGGGAACCGGCGGCATGTGTTCGTGTTTCAGGTTCCTATGTGTGACTGCCGGACGTCCGTAAAAATTGTGGGAATCAGCTAGCCCGGCAGCCGCGAAACGCGAATTCCGGGATTTCGGGATACCACCAGTTCCACAGTATCATCCAATTGCAGGATTGTTATACTTAAGACAACCACCAAATCTGTTTGGCAATATGCTTTTATATACACTATACCTGCCATACGACTATACAAGATTGTTCCAATATATACATGAACTGTAGCATTGATCCATTATCAGCAATTATCATTTACATAAAATGTTTCCTATTAATAATTGATAATTTGAGGTTTAACATCAGGTTTACGCATTGCTTGATGTGAATTGAGGTTGAAGTGAGGAAATACATGCATGCTGTGCTCTATGTATGATCATAGTCCTCATCACAATATAGTATTGCAAAATAGTGACGCTTTAATCTATTTGATTCGAATGCCGAGGCTCAGATAAATTGCCTGAAGTGATTGCATATAACTGCATATAGACCATATGCATAAACACTTAATGCCTGTCGAATTTGATATCTGGAGTATCTCTTTTATTGGTTCTGATTGAGGTGCACTTAAAGGGAGGTACAATGCTAAAGCTACCACATCCAGTTTGTTATCCAGAAGAAATTAACTCCCAAATGTTCACCTTCACAATGATACCAATGACCTTGGTCAGCAACTTGTTACCGGCTAACCCAATAACCTGACTGACTATCAAGATAGTCGCCATATATTGGCAACCACCATAATTTTTCATATCTGATGATGTGTTAAATCAAACAGATGTATTAGATTATGTGATTTATGACATTAAGGGAGATCCAATATAATGTGATTCTTCTCGAATACATGATGATTACGTACACATGCACCAATATATGGAACCGTGTTTCACAAATAACAGCAATGCTTATCAGGAACTGTTCCAGGTTGTACATATAGAAGCTTTGCAACCATCTTAATCACGTGGTCGCTGTGATTCTGTGTTAGTCGTGGATGGCGGTCATCATCTCCATACCCTTGTATGCCCCGTCAAATCAACGTATAAACACGTCTGTGACGCATATTTGTCATTCCATTTAGACAATATGCTACAAATTCAATCATTGTAACGAAAATCTCAACTCTACGAAAATATCGAAAATATCATATCCGAACATCAGCGGAGAACAATGAGCAATGGATCCAGACACAGCGGTATGCATTGATTACAATGTTCAGTGATGAATGTAAATGCCGTGCTGTTAGCGTGGTACAAGCTGAATCTGACGCTGACAGGCTCATCGTCTCAACGTCATTATAAGTAGCTCACACAGTCCAGAGCAGTGGTAGTTATTACAATGAACGCACGATTATTGGTTACACTAATGTCGCTACCAGTTCCAGGAATGTGGAATTACATAATGCGTAGCTGGAATCCAGTATGTGTGTGTGTAATATCACAGCGATACAAAACACCATTGGTGACAGACACAAAGCGGAATCTGATGGTAATGAATGCTATACTAAGATGTGACACTTTATTCACCCTCCATGGACATTGTAAAAAGAAAGCATTGGTGGTAATAGTGATGAAACACTAAACGACTTAGATGTCTTTGCAAGCCTAAATGCTACACAAAAGGAAATTGCAGATGTTGGTGAAATTTTCCTCCACATGCCATACGGATCTCGGAAAGCCAAACCTCTGGCGAGTATGCTGATGCATTGCCTACAATCAAATGATAAGCCGCTCATCCATACCAGCCATATTCACGCTAGATTCCCTGCCAGGAACTGCTTGCTACAGCTAAACAACATTATTATTGAGCATATCTCACAGTGCAACAGTCTTTGGGAAATACTCTTTCCCCAACTGAATTGGGTTGACGTTATCATGACGATATGTTTGAAACATTAACACATAAGCAGTATATTACAGTAGATCAGCAGCATTAGGACTTAACTGAGGAAGAATTGCACCAAGATCATCTTTCATCATATGAAGCAAGGACACATGTGTCCTATACCCGCGTCGTTGATATATTTTTCAATCGGGGCCCCTATAAGGGCAAAAGCAGCTATTTTGGAAATATTTTTGCTGATGAAAATTTCTGTTGCGTTTTTAGCTTATGAAACCAAAGTAGCACACTTCGTCGGGAGCCCATGGACAAACAGGCACCCGAGTTTGGGGAAGATCGCTCAAGTAGCCGGAGGTATTGAAAGATGCGTCAAAAGCGTTCATTTTGAAAACGTTTTAGCTTTTGACAGCAGAATTGACATACTTTTTAAGACCGTTACCTAAGTTTGGAGAAGGTCACTCTGGTAGACCCAGAGTTATTGAAAATATGTTAAGAACGAAAACAAGAACAAAATACCAACAACAAGAATATCAACAGCAGTAACAACAACAACAACAACAACAACAACAACAACAACAACAACAACAACAACAACAACAACAACAACAACAACGAAGAACAGTCCGTGCTCGCATTAACCATTGCGTCTAGTGACAAACCCGATTACATATATCAAAATATGTAGTCCTTTGTATTGAGCTTAATGATATTGAATTTAAATTATTGAATACAGAAATTGATAAGAATATAACCTGCAATTCATTTTAACTCATACTAGATAATGCCAAGATCTCCCCTCTATAATTGGATACTATCTTGAATGTTTGAGCGACAATTAATCAACTTCTTTCTTGGTGGGTTTAAAACACATAATCAATTGCATTTACTTGAATTTAGTATATTCTATAATCACCAAACTTGGAAAAATCGAGCATTTGTCAATGAATGGTGGCCAACATGGACGCCATCTTGAATTTGATGTTGCCACAGAGGGATTCTTGTAGTTTCCTTTCATATGATATGCTGGACCTCACCTGAAAAAATTAGCTCGGTGCAAATTTGTTACACCTCAAATCCTAATGCGCGTGGACTAAAAACTCTGTTTTCCGATTGCATCTAAAGTAATGTGGGGTAATTCACCTGATTTACGTATTACACTTTCTGTGTAGAATTTATGGCAGGATTGACCTCGCTATGCATTGATCTTTTAATATCCAACAGGTGGGTAAAACAAGTACGTGCTTGTGGCGTGACTATGGCCCTCCGTGATGGCAGGATTAAGCTTATTAGGGGTGCAGGGCTACTTAGCTGTGGGGGTCCCTTATCGGGTGGGCCCACCACCACCACCTATTATTAATACTACTACCACCATCACCACTACCACCACCACCACCACCACTACTTTTTTGCTTCTTTTTTTGTTGAAAATCCGACGCTGACGCAGTCGGACAAACTTCACTGAGGAACTCCTTTAAAAAAGCTTGCAAACCCCCAGAAAAGACTCTGGTGAACTAGTAAGCCTGATCAATATTACACCAAGACAAAAAATAAATAACATATCTAACTAACGAACATTAATACTATCTATAAATACATACCACTTAAACGCTATAGATACAAAACAATAAGCTGATAAAGATCTGATAGCAAAACAAAACTTAGCAAAGGCATTACTATTCAATCCAGGTGTGGTAGTAGGCCCATATGGCGAGTGCAACTGTCCAACAATTGAAAAGTGACTCGTCAATTATTGACAAAGAAGTCAATCATTGACGCCAGTGGGCTGATTCTTAAAAGATCAGCGGGCGTAGTAGCATTTGGGTATTATAACACATATAGTCGGCAGGAAAATTACAGAAACATAGATGGCGCTCTTGTTTACATTTTCGATCTACTTTATTGCAACGTTTTGTAAGTTATCCGGGAACAAATAACCCTATAAAACCCTGTGCAAGTTTCTAAAATTACCAGGGACTATTTTATAATTTAATGCCAGCTTACTTTATCGACTGATTCTTAAATTACCCCAGTCTGTTTATTTGTTAACTTGAAGTATTACACATAACAATATCAAAATGCAGACTAGAATGAATTACAAGACACAGATTAATTAAAAGCCACAGATAAAACAGTTGTAGTAATTGAATGATTTACGCTCGTGCAGGCTCATTTATTTGTACAGTCCCAACTTTATTGAAACTATGTTTGTTTTGCACCATATGTCTTTGAATACTTTTTCTTTACCGTGCTGTTTTAGTCTAAAATATTTGCAAAGAATGTGATTCAGCAGCAGTGAACGAAATATTGCCTTTATTGCTCTATTGTGATTGCCCATAGATGGATTTTTCGTCTGCGCACATCAATGTTTCCAAATGGCCCAAACACCTATGGTTAGCTTTGTTCTTAAAATAGTCTTATCAGACTTTGCGATATTTACACCGCCTGATCCAAATTTTCTAAATAAGACTACATGTGTTTCTAGAACAATGGGCGTAGCTCCAAATTGTGCCAAGATTTGGCTGATATACTCCCACAATTGTGACGATATTGGACATTCTGCAAATAAATGCTCGATTGTTTCCTCGACTGTTTGACATAAGTAACACCTATCAGAAGTCGTTATATTGCACTTGTATGTCAAGTGTCCCACCGATAGCCGTCGATGTAGTGATCGCCACAATAAATCATGAGCAATATCTGGTATGTATGGAAAATGCAAGATTTTCCATACATTTTTCCAACTGGATAGTTTATAGCTTGAGTCATCCCATCTCTTAATTGCTATGGGAGGTGTTGCTTGTTTTCGTCTCATAACGTGGTACCATTCCATAGATCTCATTTCGTATTTTAACAGCTTATCATTAAGAACTAGTGCAGGTTGCGGAGTCAAACTATTATGATTTACATTTGGCAGACGAAACCATTCAATTAGTACACCATGTTTTATTTTATTTAGTAATCGCTGGACATCTATATGCCTCATATGTGTTTATCTAGCTAATTCTTGCATTGAAATCCAGATCTACGTGTTTGGGGGGGGGGGGGGGGTGTCATATCAAACAAACGTTGAATGCCATTTTTTTTGCACAGGACGGTAGATAAAGTACTGCATTGTTATAACATATATTACTATTGCCCCACAATTGCTGTTCTAGTACTTCCTTCCAGCACGCAGGTGGGGGCATGTATCTGTCAAATATTTATAATTCCTTAACTTGATCTTTAAACACATCTGGTATCATTTGGCTATTCGGAGGTGGCTTCTTTGAGGTAAAAACACACTCCGCCAGAAATGGTTCTAAAATTCTCTCCAGGAGACCTCATGAAACATGCCCACATCTCATCTGATGTAATAAGATCATTCAAAAATTTTAGCCTTAAAGAAACACATTTCACTTTAATATCAATTAAATCAAGTCCTCCTTCTAACTTATTGAGAACACGATTGGAAACTCTTTTCTTCCCATATGAATGACAATATCAACTCGTTAACCTTATTTTCTACATGTTTGCCATGCGTACAACAGATGCTGTATACCATAGCCCAGATAATATCAAGTTGTTGACAACAAACACTCTACCAAACATTGAAAGACGACGACGCTTCCAATGTGCTAATATTCTCTTAAGCTTAGATACTTGTTCATCCGAATTTTGTGTCGCATTCGGTTTCCTGATAAAATAGATGCCTAAACTCTTAATGGTATCATTAGACCAATTTATTTCAAGTGGCTGGGCATTCCACTCTTTCCATGCCCCTAAAAATAATCCTATGGATTTTTCTTTATTGATTTTAAAACCAGACGCATTTTAGAACTTTTCTAGTACTTGGTTTAAAATCGTAAAATCATTGTTTGAACTAGCAAACACAGTTGTGTCATCATCATATTGTGACAGCTTAAGTGGGCTTTCTATGCCACGAATACATATGCCGTGAAAGTTAGTATTTTGCCTCAATGCTACGCCAAGGGATTCCATCACAATAACAAATAATAATGGTGATATGGAACACCCCTGTCTACACCACGTTCTAAGACAATTTCTCTGGACAATTGATTGTTCACTAAATAGCTACTCCTGATATCCGTATATAAAATCTTAACCCATTTAATAAAAGTGTGTGCCTAACCCAAACGATTGCAAAGAATTAAAAAGAAAATCTCATTCCACACGGTCAAATGCCTTTTCGTTGTCCAAGGCAATCACAGCTGAAGGAATGCTATCCTTCTCAACCAATTGTATAAGGTCTCTTATTAACATGATATTGGTTAAAATTGACCGTTTAGGTACAGCACATGTCTGCTCTGTTCCAATAATTTCTCCTAAAGCACTACCAAGTTTCAATGCTAGTGGTCTGGATATTATTTTGTGGTCTACACATAGTACAGAAATTGGTCTGTAATTCCGAATTATACGTCTGTCATCTCGTTTATATTTTAGCCGTACATATACCCTAGCCATAGTTGGTGGTAAATGGCCTTTCTCAAAAATTTCAGTGGCTAACTCTTCCATTATTGGACCTACAAGTTGCTAAAGGTTTTGGTAACATTCATTTGGAAGGCCATTACACCCAGGTGATTTTTCTAGTTTCATACCTTTAAGGGATTTAGTTCAATCTTCCTGCGTTAAGGCTGATCACAGAATTCACCGCCTGTGTCTGACACTTTTTTGTCTATATTTGCTAGCAAATCCACTTTTGCATCTTCATCAATTCCCTTTGACTTGTACAATGGCACATAGTAATTGCATACCATAGTACTCATTTCATTGTTGGTAAAGACAGTTGAACCATCCGGCATGTTTAATGAGCACATCACCGTATCTATTGCCCATGCTTTTTCTAATGTGCAAAAAATATCGGGTTGGCTTTTCCCCTTCTGCATGCATCTGGGCTCTTGCGCTAATTTTTGCACCCTCAAACTCATATTGTTCTATATCTCTTATTTTACTTTTAATTTTAACTTGTAATTCATAATCATTATCTTCACCATTATTTACTTTAGCATTAATTTTCATCAGTGATTGATGAAGTGTTTTCTTGTGTTTGCGTATTTCCCGTGCTTTTCCAATAGCATACTTTCGGGAAACATACTTTAAATCCAGTTTTACATCCTACCACCATTACAATGTGCTCTTATATGATACTTTCCTATTACTCCAATGCTGCCAACAACTGTCTATATTATTCTTATAAAATTCTTCTCCCAGCAGTGTTGTGTTTAATTTCCAAAACCCAATGCCTTTTGTTACCCAGTCAGCATTGACAACGGTTACACAAACCATGTTGTGATCTGAGAATGCAACTGGCTTAATATTAAGATCTCTCCAGTACTCTGTCAACAAACTATTCACATAAATTCTGTCGATCCTTGAACCAACTTTACCATCTGCCGAAAAACATGTACGATCTTTACCATGAGGTTTTGATATTCTATAGGTGTCACCTAAATTTTCATTATCACATATTTGTTTTAAGAGTCTATGTGATGTATCAGTATAAGTTGAACTTGCATTCCTGTCATTTTCTTTATCTATGACACAATTAAAGTCACCACCCATTACTAAGTTCTCAGTGATGTTTTCTAGTGCTGTTGTAGACATCTCATTAAAATATTACGACTTAGTTGATGAGATGCAGGTGCATATATACACAGCAACTATTGTGACTCTCACCCAGCGACCATTTGCATCTGATACTGAAGAGATTATATGTACATAGGCTGAACAACGAGGGAGTATAAGAATTGCTACGCCAGCACTATTATCTTGAGATAACGAATAGAATATTCTGGATCCAGAAATCCTTTCTAAATTATCGTATAATTCTGGATTCTGAATATTTGTTTCCTGTATCAAAGCAATGCCAATCTGCTCATTTATTAGAGTCTCTAGTAAGCGACGCTGCTTTATGTCACTATTTAAGCCTCTACAATTGAGTGTACAAATTAGCATAAAAAGTAATAAAATCATGTGTACAACCGCCATTATTAAGCTAACTAGATTTTGCTTTTTTCGACCCTCTCTTAGACCATTTACCTAGTTTACTCTCAAACTCTGTACTACTTAGTTAAACCTTTTTCAAATGCTTATATTTTAATATATCTGAATCATGACGCAGATGCCTATATTTAACGCCTTTGCCGTCACATATGGAACTAACACCTCTCCTGCCTCTGACCTGTACATGACCATTTCATTGGGTGACTTAGAACTATGTGTTTGAATGGATATATTGGATTCAGCAACTGACATAGTATTGTCTTCTATATCACATTCCTCTATTTCTGATTCAGAACTGTCTCCATCTTTCTGTCACTTTGTTCCACTCAATCGATCTGCGACACCAATTACTTTCTCTATATTATTTAAATCGCCTAGATTGAGTGTACTCAGTGGAAAATCAGAGTTAGTTTCAGTATCTTGCGACCTGAATTTTACTTGTCCTAAATTAAAACTTTCTTCCAGAGGGTATTGATCATCATCTTCAACTTGTGTGGAATTAACCTGTCTGACATCAGACTTGGATTGACTTGTTCCTGGAGTAAGACTTAGCTCCTCATCTAGCACCTCTATTTCATCACTTGCAACTACAGCGATTGGATTCTTAGTTTTTTCACCATGCTCCTCATTAACATGGGCTTCAGCTACAATCTCAGGAACTACTGGTTCTATGACATTTTCTTTAAAAACATGCTTCTCATTAACATGGACTTCAGCTACAATCTCAGCAACTAGCGGTTCTATACATTTTCTTTAGCAACAACTTGCTCTGCACTTTTATCAGCACCTTTTTTGACAGATTTGTTCTGTGGGCATCGCCACTTAAAATTATCAGATGACCCACAAACTAGACATTTGTTTTTGTTAGTGCAATCGGTTGCAAGATGTTCTGTGCTTAAGCAGATTCTACACTCTTTGATTTGGCCCCTATACAATAATGACAAGATAAATCGACCATCTAACGTGACCTTACTTGGGAGAAGTTGTTCTACCTTTTCGAACCAAATTCTTCTGATGCCATTTTCTAAGGTTCGGTCAAATGGATAGGTTTCGTGTTCTACCTTTTCTACTTTGCCATACTTGATCAATTCATTGATACCCCGTTCATCTGGGATCTCTAACGGAACCTTCATCTTAACTAATAGATGATCAGATTCTATTTCCTCCACATTACACACCTCGCCCTTCATGACAAGGACCTCGTCGAGGAACGTTTCCTTCACACTTTCATTAACTACGGTGACATTCCATACAGATTTGGAAACGTTAATGAGACCTTGAAGGACCCGTGGGCCTGCCCCAACTAGGTCCTTCAACCCATGATACACCTCAATTGCCGAAACATCCCAAGCCTTTGTCGTGATTTTAAGACTCAGGGTACGCTTATAGGAGGTTGCCATGGTGTTTTAATAAAAGAGGAAACCCATACTACTACAATTTATAAGGGGTAATACAAATATATAATACCAAGACGTCAGGGAAAGAGCTAAACACTAAATAAATAGTGTCCCCTTTTGAAACCCTGACACCTACCAACAAATATACGAATATATAGTACAGTCGTATATTTGTTAGTTTGAATCACTTTCTAAGTGGTTCACTAACACCTAACCGATTAAAGTGGTTTCCTAATGCATACTAACATATTACAGTCATATATTTGTTAGTCTGTTCGAGTTGACCGGGGACAGCCAACGGACTATAAAGATTTATATTATCAAAGTACTAGGCTTGGGCTTACAAATGACAAAGGAATAAAATCAACTCACTCAAGCGATCGTGCCAAAATATAATGCGCTAGCCAACGAACTATAGAAATAGCATACTGGCGCGGGAAGAAATGTATTGCATTGACCACAGTAAGAGGCGTCCTATTAAATGGCGGAATCCGCCAGCTAAGAGGAGTGCCTTTAGCAAATGGAGACACAAAATCCGCTCCAACCAAGACAAGAATTTACAAATTAAACATAAAGTTTGAAAGGAAATACTAATACGAAATATATGTATAAAATTTATCTACAAAATCGCGCTAGAAACTAGCAAATACGGGCAGCAATTGCAGAGCTAAATAAACGCGTGCGTTCACTTCGACTACTACTACTACTACTACTACTACTACTGCTGCTGCTGCTGCTGCTGCTGCTGCTGCTGCTACTACTACTACTACTACTACTACTACTACTACTACTACTACTACTACTACTTCCAAATTTAATAAATTCATTGCGTAGTCCCATGTGCCCACCTTCCAGTCAAAGTCGGCTTACATATATCATGGCTGTAAAAGTGAGATACTGGGATTACAGTTTCCAATGGTGACCCACGGCTGTTGCCCCGTTAGCCATGCATTAATCCGACTCTGCGTGACGGCTGTGGCACATGCTGCATAACGCTACCAAATTATCCCCTTTCCATGTGTGTCGCGGGCCCTTGAGGCACGCTGCAATCGTACGCCATCGTTCTAACCTTATGCTTAATCAGGGTGGCTCTGTATCTCTTATCATCTCATCATTCTAAAACGTAACCCTAACTCTGACTTCTATGGTCATATTCTCGCATAAACAACGTAGGTTTGTAACGCAATATATAATGCGGAAGAGTGTGGCGCTCACGCACCATGGCTGCCACGATCGCTGCCCACCATCAATCAGACGTAACCACAACTTTAGAAGCGCACCTGGCATAATTGGGCACAGACCTCACAATGCGATTATAATTATATACGATCGGTAATGTAACAGTGTAATACGCAAGACAAAATAGAGAAATCGCTGTCCAGTTTTGTTGAATCGAGTAAGAGTAAAAAGCAGATCGGTTGATCAGCAACGTAAATAAATACTCCATCTTACAGTGCAAGGGAGATAACCCATCATATCTTTTCTGGCACATGCAGAATTAGGAAAAGAGTTATCTTTCTTACGCTATATGGCGTGCATCAGCACCGTATCGTCTCTTTTCATACCCACATTCAATTGGTCCCATCACTAGACAGCGCTATATCTTTTATTGGATATATAGCCTGCGCTCTATATTGGGATAAGCATTGTTCACTCGATTGCGCTATTATGACGAGGTCGATTGAGCAATCCACGAATAGATCTCGGCTATGCGACCCCAGCTCAGTACATATAAATCTCTAAGAACCGAATTCAGATAATAGGATAACCGCAATATCCTTTCATATAGCCAGTCTAGCCATTTATATAGCCTCATTAGCTCACCATACGTTTTCTATCATTTTAACCTCATCTATGTCATATGTTTTAACCCATTCATGTCAAAGCCGGCCAAAGCGGCATCTGCAGTAGCCTTCTGGAAGGATAATTTGAAGGCCAAGAGGAGACTATTTTTGAAAACTTACTACTGAAACGACTGTCTCGGTAACCGAGCCAGTCATTCCAGTGATAAATTTTCAAAAATGGTCTTCTCTTGACCTGCATATAAACATTTAAAAAGCAAATATTTTGATTTTCTTGAACATATTTTAACCATTAATGAATTAAAGTGTCCGTGACATGACACAAAGACACATACATCTTCTCGTAAATATATTGACTACCTATACGTCAATCTTTCAGAATTCGTTTGAGAGTTTATTAGTGAAAAACCCCAAAAGCAGTTTTAGCTCAATATATGACATCCTGCTACCAACATTGCGACCGATTTCCAACGGAAAACATATCATCTATATGGGAGGTAATCACACTAATTTATGGGGGCAAACAACGCCTTATAAGACAAATTTGTCTCCCTTAGGTTATAATTTAAATAAGAATTGTCCAAATCTGCGAGATTTTGACGCACGCACGCACGCACGCACGCACGCACGCACGCACGCACGCACGCACGCACGCACGCACGCACGCACGCACGCACGCACGCACGCACGCACGCACGCACCTCTTCAGTAACCAAACAATAGTCGACTGTTTGCCAGTCGAACACAACATTTTAGGACGAGCTAGTCCAAAAATGTTGTATTCAGCTGGCAGACAGTCAACTATATTTAACCATAGTCCATCAGTCGAACATATACATATTTCTTACCCATTGTTGGCGATCCGAGCAGCGATGCCACAGAGATGAAAGTGAAGGACAGTCCGAATGCGCTGGCCATCCTAGTGATACCCAGGCAGTCGCCCAGAAGGACCGGGGCTAGTGCCCAGTAGGACCCTCCGAAAAGTCCGAACGATGAGGCATAAATAGCTACTGCAATGAAAGACTGGGAGAAAGTTACGGCCAACCCAGCTATTCCGGCCGTTATCATAGTAGCCGCGTAAACGTACTTCCGGCGAATCCGCTTTAAGTCTGCTAGGAAGCCGAAGAATATCCTTCCGCAGAGGTCAAATAGTCCGAATAACGACACTGCTAATGTCATCTGTAACTTAGACGCGCCCACCTCCTGGGCAAAAGATGGAATCATGACGAAATTTGACGGGTAGGCAAACGTGGCGAATGAATAAGAAATAACGTATATTATAAAAACCGTACTTTTTAATAACGAGAAATCCAGAGGAATTGCCTTAATAATGGTTTGGAATACTGTCCGCTTTTTCGGCTTTTCAATATGGCCCCCACCGGCGACCGTTTCATTGGCATTACTGTTAATGTTTTGCGATGCTTGTTTGGATTTTTCCGTCAGAGTAGAACCGCCAGTCACATCGTTTTCTTTTAACAAACCAGATTCTTCCTCCTTTACTGCCGTGGTTACATATGTAGATTTACGCTGATAAAACTCAATCGGTCTCATCAAGGCACCTGCCGTACAGATGTTGAAGAGTATGGCGCTCATAATAATCAGAGTACCGGAAACTGAGTACACTTTTATAAGTTCTTGAATCAATAATGGCCAGAGCAAATTCCCTATTCCGTTTCCCGCGACAGCAATACCCGTTGCCAAAGCCCGCCGCTTCTGGAAGTAGATGGATACGATGAGGACTGTGGGGACATAGGTCAGCCCGTAGCCAATCCCTGCAACACAATTATAAAAATAGGGATCATAGGCTATTCCCTCTGAGAACAACATAACCCTTAAATGAATAAATTTGGCCCAAAAAGATTCAAAAATATTTGCTTGTTGAATCTCCATTTGCAGGTCAAGAAGAGCAACTACTTCTGAAAATTTACCCACCCCATGAGTGACTGGCTCGGTTTTCGAGTCAGTCATTCCAGTGATAAATCTTCAAAAATAGTATCCTCTTACTCTACAAATGGGCATTCCTGAAGACCACTGCAGAGGCCATTTTTGGTCGGTTTTGTCATTAAAGGGCTAATGATTTGTAATACGATTTCGAGCATAAATGTGCGTCGTCAGCTCCTGGTGTGATGCACGTGATGCATACCCTAATGAAGAACATTTATGCACGATGACGTGTCACTAATCATCATGAAGCCCAAGAAGGCTTGTGTCGCTCACCTGCAACTTCAGTATATAAACCTGAAAATGAAATATATGAAAGTTTTGGCTGTTTTTGTTTTGTACGAAATATGGAAACGTAAATTCCTAATAACATTTTGATTGGAAATGTGAGCATTTACGACAGAAATAAAGGGATTTGGATCTAAAGCACACATTTATGTGAAAAAGAAAAGACTTTCTAATGGCTTCTGAGTCAGAGGCTGGCCAGATTGAATATTCCGATTGAAACGTATCACATTCTCATTCATCAAGTTACACAATTTATGTATTGTTATTTTCGCAGACAGGATCCATTAATTAACAATTATAGCTCAATTCTGATTGACCGATGACAGGCAGATGGTTTCATGAATCATTTTCACTTGGCAAGACTTGAATGTCTCTTAGTCAATAATTGTATTGCCAACAGTCTGCAAGATCCAATCCTTGGCTACGGAGGAGAAATTGTTTTGCCCAGGTCATCCAAGACGGCCGTCAGGCAAATTGACCAACCATGGTTTCTTGAACCAATATCGTTCCATTCTTATATTCTTATTACTTTGAGGTAGATCATGTTACCAATCAGCGTGGTCAATGTCGATCAGATTAATACAATGTATTTGATGAATCCAGATTTTGTTGCTGTCCAAGCAGAAATATGTGGCTTCTGCGTCACCCGAATCGTGATGGAGCAGTTCAACGATTCTGTAATCGGCTACTCGATCCCAGGGGTACACCATAACGACCCATCTGGTACAAACAGACTAGAACAATATAATTCTTTCAGAAAAATCGGGTACAAACTCAACTGATCTGGTACAATTGGGTACAAAGCGGGTACACACTGTGGAGCCCAAGACTATTAAAGGAGGGCGCAAACAGTGCTGTGACATCCAGACTCAACGGGTACTATCGTTAGTGCCAGGGAAACTAAGCATCTTACAACATGAACAGAACATTGTTCCACTTTTGCCCTAGATGAAATTTCTTGAGCTTCATGCCAATTGGCCGTTTGAGAGATCATCAAATACGTTTCTTAAAATAACATGAAATCGAAGATGACCGCCACGATTTCAAGGTAATTATACGGGGATGCTGCTTAATATTTGGAAACTAATTTGTCTCGTAGCTGTTGCTTCCTACAGCAACATCTTCTAGTCAAATTAGTTCCGAAATATTCAACAGAATGTGTATTAAATTATAAATCTATCAAAGACATGCAATGAGTACACTTGGTGGACCTTTTCATCTTCATGAAGGAGAATTCTACGTCATTATATGGCGTAATTGATCATGATGTTATATGCTTGAGAGGCAGATCCGATCACCCAATCTCGTTCAAAGGTGTGCAGTTCGTATTTAGCGCACACCAAAAATTAGGCCCCTATATGTATTTCTGTACGTCCATGTCAAAGTTAAATACCTCAACTAACAAACGTTGAATTTTGATTGGTCGACGGCGACCAGAGTTTTTCACCTTGCAGCTTCCCTTGATTAAACTTGAAAATACTACTACTACTACTACTACTACTACTACTACTACTACTACTACTACTACTGCTACTACTACTACTACTACTACTACTACTACTACTACTACTACTACTACTACTACTACTACTACTACTACATCCTCGTGTCATTCCGTTGTCAATGGCAGAGTTCGTTGAACTAATGCTTGGCAATAACAAAAAAACTACTACCTCTACTACAGTCACTACAACTACTAGAATATCAATTTCCTCACATCTATACAGGGTCTTCACGTGGAAAGTGGAGAGGATGACACCTTCACGTCATCACCTCTCTAATTACCATTGGGGCAACCAACGTCCTCAAGAATTGCGGATTGACAACATGCATTCAGACTTAGCCATGCCAATAAGAAATGGCACAACATCGCGTTGTGAATGTGTATGGACCGGCTGCTGAGAAATCATGTATCAATCTTTCACTACTCTGTTCCTTCTATGATGAACTGTGCAGAACCCTCAACATTCCAGCAAGCTCACAAATCTTCTTATGCGGCGACCTCAATTCGATACTTGAAACAATAAACCAACCATCTAAGAATGTAGGACTCGACTTGTCTATCGGTTGCTACGGTGTTGAAAACACGCAATCGTACTGGTGATTCATTAAGTGAATTCACTGTCTACCCATGGCCCATATGCAAGTAATGCAACTGATATTGTCTTTAAGCATCCACCCTGCCATCGGTCTACCTGAACAAGACACATTGTCAAGTGAACAAGACACATTGTCAAGTGAACAAGGCACATTGTACTATGCACTGTGCATATCGAATGCAAAGGCATTGCTCCCAGACACACGACCCTATGGTAGTGCAGACCTTGATCCCGATCATAAACCATAGGGTATCCTAATACAGATTGATCGAGCACGTCTAGAAAAGAATCCAAAACCATCCATCGTCTCTCAAACCTAACTAATGCCAATGCCATCCAGACATCGTATATGGAAACAATAGCTGAGCATCTGGTCAAGGTTGACAGTAATGGATGAATCCACTTAGCTATGTCCCACCAATCTCGAGTTAAGCTCCACCCCACCCCCGGGTTTTTCCTATTGGGGTCACTCACACGCTGTACTAGCTGTGTCTCAATTTCCAGAAAACTATACAGGTAAGCTGAAACTAATTTGTCTGGGTGTTGTTTCACAAGTCAAATTAGCTTCAAAATATTTTTTTTAAACTTTATTAAATAGTAAAGGCTTCCAATTCGTACAACTGAAGGACTATTAAAGGTTCCTGACGGACTTAGCTACGCCACTCATTACGTATTTCTTGTGGCATCAGCCTACACGTGGCGTATTTGATTATGACGTCATATACTGTATCGATAACTTGAATTCACCCATGTGAACAAAGCTAAGCTGTATCCAATGTGTAGATAAGAGCAGCTGCTAAATCTCTGTACAGCAGCCAAAAACGCCAAGCAAAAGAGATCCTATGCTGATGATCCAATTGTGATAAAGATATCAACCGAACAAATCAAGTCTACGCATATACCCAAACAGTCAGAACGAAAACAACGCAGAGCAAAGAAAGAACCGCAACAAGTTCAACTACCAAATCAGTGCACCGTCGACACAACTGACCATCAGACCTATTCTGCACCCGTAGGCCAATCGTTCTCTTGAATGCATTAGAATAATTTTGTCAAATGTGGCTTTATCTCGTGTCAGCGACACAATTAACAGATTTACAGGAAACTGACAAAGCGGCTTTAAAAGAGGATGCAGTTGTGCCGACATTGTTTTAGCATAACGTGTGGTCCCATAGATGGTTTTCTCAAGGCATTGAATTTCTACGAAATGGGAATCAACACGTCACGTACATTTGATACAATCAAGTGACCAAAGATTCTTCAATTCCTACACCAAGTCGACTATGCTCATATCGACTAAACCTGGTGGAACGCCTAATGGCAAATACAAAACTAACCGTTCACCTCAAATCAACACATTCTTCAAAATTTTACACTTCAATAGGATCACCACAGGGAGATGGTTTTGAGCCGTGCTCTTCACCTGTTCCCTCGCTGCAGCTCAAACATCTGTTCGAGAACAATCCACAAGATCAAACCCTCCAATCTCAACGCTAGATATGCTACTGGACATGGAGTCTCCAGATGATGTTGATTTTATCGACCAGTCAAATTAGTTTCAAACTATACAAATAAGCTGTTGAATATTTTGTAACTAATTTGACTTGGTGCTGTTGCTGCCTATGGCATGTTTATTAAATAGTAGAGACATACAATTCGTACACCGTGTTGGACTATTAAGAGGTAAAGACGGGCGCAATAGAATCATTTATGACGTAATGATTATGACATCATCCTACACACCGCTTGGTTGATTATTACGTCATATGACGTCAGATTGATAGATGGATACTCTGGAAGGGTGAATTGCTTCAAAAAGGTGCTAACAGATCAAAGATGCAGACCTATTCATGAATGAGACCAAAACCGAGTTCACACATGTATACCTGTCCGATACATAGGAGACGAATGAGGGGGTAATTGACCTTTCCAACTTATCCATCCATCATATGGCGTCATAATCAACTACGTGACATGTAGGATGACGTCATACTCAATTACGGCATGAATGACTCGATTTGGTCCATCTTAAAAGCTTAATCGTCCGACACGTTGTACGAATTGTATGTTTTTGCTATTTAATAAAGATGCTGTTGAACATTTTAAAACTAATTTGACTGCGCACTGTTGGTGCCATAGACAGCGACAGATAGGAACATAAGGGCGCTTAATTAGAATGCTCGCAACGGATAAGACACGGCGGAGAGGGTTGCGGACAGCCGATTGCAGCTGGAAGATGTGTCCACTGCTTCAGCTGCAGAAAAAAGTCAGTAATGATCACACAGGTAAGCTACTGAATATTTTGAAACTAAATTGACAAGAACCGGACAAACTGTTTCAAAGTATTCAACGGAATATTTAATAAATATGAATAGTTTTTGAATTCGGCTTTTCTGGTACAAATTGTGAAATCTGTCATCACATCTCATGGCGTATTAGCCTGCAATCAGTAACAGTAGTGCTTATCACAGCGCTACTGTAGAAGTTCAGTTGACAATTAAAAATGAACTCTGAAATTACCTGTAATGGCGCCATATGTTAGATAAAGCAGCTCGATCCGGGTAATAAAAGCACTGCTAAGATGTCCAATAGCTACGAATAGACCACCAGTAATGATGACCCAGCGAACTCCAAACCTGTTACTTAACGCCGTGCTCACAGATCCTGGTGAAATAAAACGAATAGAAAAATTATTGTCAGATGTGCCACAATTTGATAGTAATTCCAACAATTATTCCGGGAATTTAAAGTCAGGCCCTAGGTCATAGTCAGGTCTATGTTTCCCCTTTTGACCGCAAAGTGAAGAGGGCTCTTCCCGGCCTCAAGGTGAAATTCCCTCCATCCAGACTGACAGACGTACAGATAGGCAGGCAGGCAGTTGGATGGGCCGGCAGGCAGGCGGCCGGGCGGACGGACGGACGGATGGAGGAACAGACAGACAGAGAGTAGTTGAATTTGCACACCTGGTAAATAGCAACACCTATACAGTTCGTCTAGCGACTTATAGCTAACTATCTTTGACTATTTGGCAGTCGAACGAATTGTTTTTGTATTAATATCTGGTCTGAAAACGGCGTGTTCTGCCGGAAGATGGTCGACTACATCCTTGTGTATTGCTAATGGCTATGTACGCAAATTCCTTAGAAAGTTTGCTTTCTCAAATGTATTTCTATGGAGCCATTCATCTGTCAATCAAAAACTAGGTGATTATTGTTATTAACCATTTCACCGATGAATTCCTCATATCACATTTTCAAAGCAACCATGCTGGGAAAACTGTCGACTATTTTGAAATTAATTTAACTGGACACCGTTGCTGCCTAAGGCAGCAACGGCTTCCAGTCAAATTAATTTCAAATTATTCAACAGAATGGGTTTTATATCGTAAAAAATAACTTTTTCAGGGATTTATCGATGAAAGGGTTATAGACTGTCAAATATGTTCGTATGTTTACATGTATTTTGGAACAAAAAATAGTGTGGTTCTTTAAGGCTTTAACACTCATAGACCAGAAGCAATATATAGGCTATGGACGATTATTTTGAATATTTTGAATCTAATTTGACTGAGAGCTGTTGCTGCTGTTTATTGGCACAATTTCAAAATTTGGGAGATTTTTAGGATATTATGTTGGCAGTTTACAGATTTTCGTGTTTTTGGAACATGGCCCAACTCGTGGAATTCTAGTTTATAGTCACACCATTGCTTGTTTTAGCCAGACCGGACCAGTATATTCCCAGATATTCATGAACTCGTGATTTGATCTTATCCGAATCACAGCCATCTGAAAATCTTCGTTTGCGCCAAGATCCTTTGTTTTGTTAAAATTTGAGGCAAATCGTCTACGTAGTGTTTAATATACGCATGCACGCACGCGCGCGCACGCATGCGCGCACACTCGCGCTCACACACGCATACACGCTCGCAATACCCTCTTCCCCCTACATAGCGAGTGTAAAAATCTGATAATATTACTGCAGACCAGATAGTCTCATTATAAAGTATAAGTTGTATAGATACTCACGAATGTGTAAATGTCGCCAACAAATAGGCCTACAATTAAAACAGGAGAATTACGTACTATATAGGCCGTGTTCTCACTGGAGAGTTAATCGGGAATAACGCCATGCCTCAGTATCGCATTACGCAGGTTATGTCTCTAGTGAGAACACGGCTATAAATTAGGATTTCAGGACTTTGGCTGTGATCCGGGTGGGTTGTGATCCGGATGGAAAATCCGGGATACGAATGGGGTCAGTTTCTGATAGGCCTATTTCTGAATATATAAATCTTATTTGGCTAAGATTTTAACAGAAAAAGATTTCGATAACATATACCCCGATCGGATTAAATCCGGGATATTTTTAATAATACGAAAAAATGAAATTGCCAAGTATCATCAATTTCTGAAGATTCGTGTTGTTTTAAATACATTTCAATGTAAGACTAACTATGATGAAAACGGTAGCGGTAGCGGAACGGTAGTAGTAGTAGTAGTAGTAGTAGTAGTAGTAGTAGTAGTAGTAGTAGTAGTAGTAGGAGGTAGTAGTAGTAGTAGTAGTAGTAGTAGTAGTAGTAGTAGTAGTAGTAGTAGTAGTAGTAGTAGTAGTAGTAGTAGTAGTAGTAGCAGCAGCAACACCAGCAATTTTGTTTTACAGTTTGTGAATGTTCCATTTCATTTTAATAAATTTTAATTTTAATTCAAACTATTCAAACAACTTTCCCGTACTTCCGCCTTGAATTTGAGACACTGGGATATTACTGGTTACGGCGTTAATTGTTGTCTCTTAAAACGATGCGGTTATTATCTTTTATTCAAATTATTGAGAAGCTTCCGTTTTAGATCATTATCTTAATTGTTTCGCTAATTGATCAGACTGACTGATTGCTGACCCACGAGAGACATCGCTGGAAGCTGACCGATAATGACCATTACAATAAGAAGACAATTAACCCGTTAACCGTATAATTTTCTCAAGAAAATTAAAATTTTCCCATAGAAAATGCCAATTTCCTGGTCAAGAGAAGACTATTTTTGACAATTTACCACTGCAATGACTAGCTCGGTTATCGAGCCAGTCCTTCCAGTGGTAAATTTTCAAAAATAGTATTCTCTTGGTCTGCAAATGGACATTTCTCAAGACCAGCTCTGAAGCCGTTTTTGGCTGATATAAGTGTTAAAGGTTTTCAATCAGGCACGGAATTCAGAGATAAAAGCCAGACTAGACAAACTAACAGCGTTGGCAACTAGCCAGAATACGTGCCGGACATTTTGCCAGCACAAGATGAATATCCTTTTATGGCATCTGTCAATCAAACTGATATGTTTTTGCGCAACGGACTAATTAAAGTAATAAATCAGTGATATATTGACGATAAATTTGGCATTTTATATTTCTGGGCGTTTTGGCAGAAAGTGCTTTATTGGTTTAGCCAGACACGGATTGAAGGAATGGAATTATGATTGTGAATAAAGCTATGAATACAGATATAAGCATGTATTGCATATGATAGACTGAGCCACCCCATACAGTCTAATATTGAAACGCAAACGATTTGTCTGATCGAGATACTCATGGCAATGTCAAATGGGGACGTTATTCCGGATTAACGCTGTATAGTGTAAACACGGATTTGCATGCCTTTACATATATACAAATGGTCCACATTAACATGAGGTACACATAAAAACTAGTTTTGAAAAGCAATGTCTGTACCAATGTCAGAGTGGCCGTGGCGTTTGACTTCACTGCCACTGTGTTGAATCTGCATGATATGCGTAAACATGTGACCAAATTTAACCACAACAAGGGGAAGTCAAGTCAATACGCACAAGTAAACTGAAAAGGGAACCAAAGACCCAATTTTGAGTTTTGTAAGAAGATCACAATCACCTTGATCTTTGGAACTCAATGCCATTTTGTTGAATCTATGTAGTAATGGTAAACATGTGTCCAAGTTTTGTCCCCATAGGTTTAAGTATATAAGACAAAACCCCAGAAAACGTAACCAAAAGACTAACCTAAAACAGTTTTGTCAATGTTCACAATGCTCTTGGCCTTTGAGCTTGGGGCGAGTCGCTCTCTCTCTCTCTCTCTCTCCCCGCCCCCCCCCCCCCCTCTCCCTCTCTCTCCCTCCCTCTCTCTCTCCTCTACCTCCCTCCCTCCCCCTCCCTCCCTCCCTCCTCCCTCCCTCTCTCTCTCTCCTCCTCTCTCTCTCTCTCTCTCCTCTCTCTCTCTCTCTCTCTCTCTCTCTCTCTCTCTCTCTCTCTCTCTCTCTCTCTCTCTCTCTCTCTCTCTCTCCCTCCCTCCCTCTATCTCACTCTACCCCCCGCTCTCACTCTCTCTCCATCCATCTCCCCTCTCTCCCTCTCAGCCCCACGTCTCTCCCTCTCCCTCTCTCTCCCTCTCCCTCTCTCTCTCTCTCACTCGCCCTCTCTCATTCTCTCTCTCGCCCCTCCCTCGCCCACTCTCTCCACCCCAACCCCCCTCTCTCTCTCTGTCTCCCTCCCTCTCTCTCCCCCTCTCTCGCCCCTCCCTCTCCCACTCTCCCCACCAACCTCTCTCTCTCTCTCTCATTCTATCTCTCGCCCCTCCCTCTCCCACTCTCTCCACCCCACCTCTCTTGCGCCCCCCCCCCTCCCCCTATCCCCTCCCTCTCTCTCTCTCTCTCTCTCTCTCTCTCTCTCTCTCTCTCTCTCTCTCTCTCTCTCTCTCTCTCTCTCTCTCTCAGCCTTTTATGTTAGATAAGAAAGCGTATGCTCCAATCCAACGGCTCTACTGAACCATTACATATTATTTTATATTCAATTATTATAAAATCATTTACTAGACAACGCAAAAAAATTTGAAATAATATAATCCATATTATTTGTTGCGCACTAGTCAGAATTCTCATTAGTGAAGCGCTAAGGCAATTAATGGATCCGATCTGTCACTCAAGTGTATGACGTCATAATCAATTACGTCACGTGTGGGTTGATGGCACAATCAAAATGCATAATGAGCGACACATCTAGCTCAGCCATGAACATTGAAAAGTCAGTCAAGTGTACGAATTTTACGCCTTAGGTGGATTTAATATTTAATAAACATTCTGTTGAATATTTTGCAAGTAAATTGAATGGGCGCTGTTTCAGAACAACTGCCACCCATAGCTGCTGTTTCAGAACAGTTCGCAGACACCTCCAAAACAGCCGCCACCCGCGGCCGCCACCCGCGGCTGCCACCTCAAAACATTAGCTATGGGCCGTAGCTCGCCAGAGTCAATAGCGGCCTTCACCATCTAAACCAACTCGAAGCGGCAGCCATGGGCACCATCTGCTTCAAAACAGCTGGCCGCTGCTCACGAAACTGGCTGAACTGTCTTGCAGCTATTCCGCAGCTGTTCCAGAACTATCAATTCCCTACTACTCCTGACGAAGTAAAGCACCAGCAGTCCAAATCAGCCGCAAAAATCACAACAGCCTCAAAACAGCGATCATCAGAGCCGCTACGCATAGCTGCCGCCTCAAAACAATTCGAACCATCTCAAATAGCCGCCAACAGTCGCAAAATAGCCGCCTACCCAAAGCAGCTGTTTCAACACAGTCCAAACTGTTTCAAAACAGCCTCCACCCATAGATATGTTGCTCCATAAGCAGCACCTGTCTCCCACTATCCCCTACGGATTTTAAAATGTTCAGCCCAGGGCCACCAGGCAGTGTGGATCTGCGGCAGCTCAAAAGACGGTGGAGGCCATAGGAGTATAGAGGCTGTTGGTGATGGCTGGAATCGCACTCTACCTGCGCTCAAGCTGAATACCTGCTGTGTGTGATACACGAACCTTGGCATAGCCGAAGTACAGCGCTGTCAGGTCCACTGCACGAGTGCCTGCTCGCTCCCCGAGCAAGTTCCCAATATGAAAGCTCAGATGGTTGCCATGATTAGGTGGGATGCCCCTACATCCGAGGTGGTATTGACCCTCGAATGCGAACTCTAGATTCTCGTGGCCACTGGTTAAACGAAGTAGAGCATACCATTTCGTCTCATGCAATCCTGAGGACAGCAATCCGCCCGATCGGATAGCTCACCATTAACATGGGTCCCAACCACCATAAGTTTGAAGTCGCTTAGCTCACCACCTGTTGATTGCTATAGCTATGCAATCTGCGACACCCCATTGCAATGTCAATTCTAACCGCTGGTTATCTGTGGCCTGGACCTGCTGGTACTCTCGCTGTCTAGAACCACCACATTTTAGTTCCTGGTCATTCTCATCATGCCAGACGTGAAGTCGTGGAGAGATCGTTACACCATCAAGATGGCCAGTGTACACACGAACGAACAGCTCGCCCCGCATCAAGGAATCCCTCATTACACTTATATTACATTACACCCCTCATTGCAAATGCTGGATAATGCACGGAGCGGGGTATATACTCTAGTGCTGATTACGCAATAGCGGGATTCTAGAAGATTCTAGTCGGGAGATTTGATAGATTAGGCCTAAACTCACCCTCTAACATACACGTCACACATACCACGCATACACACGTAGATTTTTAATACTGGTTTTGTATTGCCGTCGTAAGCTTGGTAAAAAAACCCATGACAGCCTGTTTAAGGTCATAGCCCGCAGAATAGTTTTCAACAACCCGTGTCTTTTAAAATGCGTGGGGGATAGTGGGAGACAGGTGCTGCACATGGAGCAACGGCTCTATGGGTGGGGGCTGTTTTGAAACTGTTTAGACTGTGTTGAAACGGCTGTTTTGGGTAGGCGACTGTTTTGATACTGCTGGCGGCTATTGGAGACTGTTTGAACTGTTTTGAAGCAGCAGCTATGGGTAGCGGCTCTGCTGACGGCTGTTTTGGGGGCTTGTTGGGCTGTTTGCGGCTGTTTTGCGGCTGGCCTGGGTTGCTTGTTCTTTACTTCGTCATGAGTAGTAGGGAACTGATGGTTCTGGAAAAGTGCATAGTAGTTCAGCCAGTTTCAGGAGCAGTGGCCAGCTGTTTTGGAGTGGATGATGCCCATGGCTGCCGTTTTGAGTCGGGTCAGACGATGTTTGGCAGGCAGCTGGCAGCTCAGCTCTGAAACAGCACCTATGGGTGGCAGTTGTTCGGAAACTGTTAGCTGTTGTTTTAGGACTGGCTGAACTGTGGAAAGCGGCGGCCATGGGCAGCGGCTGCTCTAAAACAGCTGGGTCCTGTTTTTGAAAATGGCTGAACGGTTTTGCAGCTGTTCCAGAACTAACAATTCACTACTACTACTACTACTACTACTACTACTACTACTACTACTACTACTACTACTACTACTACTACTACTACTACTACTACTACTACTACTACTACTACTACTACTACTACTACTACTACTACTACTACTACTACTACTACTACTACTACTACTACTACTACTACTACTACTACTACTACTACTACTTCTACTACTACTACTACTACTACTACTACTACTACTACTACTACTACTACTACTACTACTACTACTACTACTACTACTACTACTACTACTACTACTACTACTACTACTACTACTACTACTACTACTACTACTACTACTACTACTACTACTACTACTACTACTACTACTACTACTACTACTACTACTACTACTACTACTACTACTACTACTACTACTACTACTACTACTACTACTACTACTACAACTACTACTACTACTACTACTACTACTACTACTACTACTACTACTACTACTACTACTACTACTACTACTACTACTACTACTACTACTACTACTACTACTACTACTACTACTACTACTACTACTACTACTACTACTACTACTACTACTACTACTACTACTACTACTACTACTACTACTTAATTAGTTAATGCCGAAGTATGGCGTTATTTCTGATTAAGGCCGTGTTCTCACTAGAGACGTAACCGGCGTTCCCGGTTAAGTCTCTAGTGAGAACACGGGCTTAAACTCGCTGCCATTTCATACTAACGCAGTGTTCCCGCTGGAGAGTTAATTGGAAATAACGCGATACCTCAGTATTGGGTTACGCCGGTTAAGTCTCTAGTGAGAACACGGCCTAAGTTTATCACAGTTTCTAACCGAGGTCGTACTAAACTCGTGTTATGATTGTGACACGAAATTGCCACGCATTTGACCTCCAAATAATAGTAGTTCATTAGCAGATGTTATCACATGATCATGTTTGACCGTACATCCACCAGCCCTGACTTACCCAATAGGAAGAGAATACATATCGCTAAGCTCAGTATCCAAGCTGTGGCCCCCGCTCCAGTCTGATAGCGCTGGAGGTACTCCTGATAGAGAAGGCCAAATGACTTCATGGCGCCTATTGACAGCAGCTGGACGCTGAACGATGCTGTGAAAACAAAATATATGCTCTCTAAATGGTCATGATTAAGTTCTCTTATGTCAATTTAGCCCTTTAATTGTCAAACTCATCAAAAACAACTCTGCAGTAGTCTTCAGACATGCCTATTTGAAAAGCCTGGAGTAGAGTATTTTTGAAAATTTACCACTAGAATGACTGGCTCGGTAACCGAGCCAGTCATTCTAGTGGTAAATTTTCAAAAATACTCTTTTCTCGGCCTGCAGATAGACACTTAAAATCTTTAACTTTCATTACCATTAGCCCTTTAATGGTCAAGTCGGTGAAAAAAAATTCAGTGGTAAATTTACAAAAATAGTATTCTAAAATTAAAATATTTGAAAAGGATTGACCATGGCAAAATGTTTAATTGATATGTCAGGTAGTATATTGAGCGCTTTGAGGCGCTGTTGACATAAGAAGGATTAATCCTACGGCATTGTTAATTTTTACCCATGCACGTTGTCTTCACGCTCACACTAGGACCATGTGATACTATAATGACAGCGTATGCAGCTCTCAGTAATACCGGACATGATAAAGAATTGACTGCGATATAGGACCCACCACTAGACCAAGTGCGTGAACAGAGTACTGGATGAATCCGATCTGTCGCTCAAGTATATGACGTCGTAGTGTATTCACATGGCATGAAGACTGGCGTTACAATCATAATTTTTAGCGATTATTCCACCACGAAGCTGAGATAATCCGACAAGCGCACGAATTGTATGTCTTTGATGAATTTACTATTTAATACACATTATTTTTAATATTTTGAACCTAATTTGACTGACTGCTGTTACACCAACAGCACCCAGTCAAATTAGTTTCCAAATATTCAACAGACCGGGTTATCTGTATAGTTACCTTGAAATTAAGGTTCTTGGAAGTCAGGATTCAAAGTAGGCCTATATAAATCGATTTGCAACAGAGCAAAGCATGGGTGGAACTTAGCTAGAGATGGGTGGGGCATAGCTAGAAAGTAGAAATGGATTCCTCTATTAAATGAATCGTATTTAAATGGAGTCATTCTGGCCCTCATGTGGCTGACGTCATATTCAAAATACCTTATGCCCTAGCTGACGTCACACTCAAATGACGTAGATTCGACCCGAATGTGGTAATGGACCTTTCCAGTTTTAGCTATGACCCGCCCATGTCTATCTAGGCTCCACCCACACCTCGCCCATGTTGGGATCGATTGATCTCGGAACTCCCTGACTCTCAATTTCCAGAAAACTATACATGTAAGCTGCTAAATGTTTTGAAACTAATTTGACTGGGTGCTGCGCTCAGTCAAATTAGTTTCAAAATATTCAACATAATGTTTATTAAATGATAAAGACATACAATTCGTACAGCGTGTTGGACTATTAAGAGGCTTTCGAGAGATCGGATTTTTCATGCCTAATGTAAATCTGATGAGAATTCCAACTATGAATCTTTGCACTGCGACTACATCTAGATTGTTTTAGCAGATCAGCACCAGATGTGTCCAATGGTCATATAAGAAGATGGTTTTAAAAATATCTTAATGGCTAGACATCGCGGACTTGCTGTTACTTCAGCAAATGTACTCTAGTTATTTTTGCTCTCGCCCATAAAGTGAAGACCATTAGGATCTGTCTGTCTGTCTCTGTGCGTAAGTGCAAGTATTTAAGTCTTTAGCAATTAGCACACTAGCTGACAAAAACAGCTTCTGCAATGATCTTGAGAAATATCCCTATAACGGAGCAAGAGAAGTCTATTTTTTTTTTTAATTTACCACTGGAATAACTAGCATCTTGAAAATAGTCTTCGTCTGGTCTACAAATGAACATTCTTCACGTTAAATTAAAATTTGCTTGAAAAGTATTTCTGGACTAAAGGGTAACACAAAAAACGCGTCCAAATTGGACACGCACTCCCTATTAACATCCATATGGCATCTCTTGACTATTCTTTATATATACTCCCGTTCTGTGGACAATGAAAGTTTTGGCTATTGGATTTTATAACTTAGTTTTGGCATGGCGACATAAACAGAAATCTCTAACAAAAGGTGGTATGCCGGAGTCAGACACGTCTAGGGTGCAAGTCCGTGCCTGAGATGTGGCGCTGTAATGTCCGATTATCAGTGCCACATGTCAATCAAAACCTTGTATTTGATATGTCCAGTACATCAGGGGTATGCACATTTTATTTCACGAAGACAAACAGTTAGTTAGATACTAAAAAATCATTGTATTAAGTGACGTGATAAAGTAAAAAACGGAGCATGTTTAAATGAAAAAGGGTGGACTGGCGCAAGGATATTGAGGGAACTTCGCGGTAAATCTGGACTAGTTCGTTCTTTAATAGACTACTACAAAAAATAATCAACAGGATCTATACAACGAAAACCTGGAAACAGCAGGCCGAGAACAGCGTAAGTATGTGGCAGATGCTATTGTATCGCAAAATGATCGTCCAGGGACATACAAATCTCAGAGCATGTGACATTAACAGCAGTCGATCGCGATGAAAAAGCTTGTAAAGCAGTCTAACTTGAAAGCCTACAAAAGAATCCAAATATCAAGGTTTGACAGCAGTGTCAGACAGAAATGTAAGACTCGCTGCAAAAAGTTAACTGACCGTTTTTCGTCGGAATATGTGAAAACGAGCTCGTTCACAGTTGGAAATCACTTTACTTTATGATCATGTGCAAAATGATATGCTTTAGGGACATCGGGAAACGACATTGCCATCTCACTATTGCACCTTGAAGCCTGCCGGTCATTTAACCCTTTGCAACGAGTCGTATATGATTGTCCCTGTACCCCTGAGGTACTGAACATATCCAATTAATGGACGTGATTGCCAGGTGACAGTGAGACTCGGACATTATAGCGCCACATCTCAGAGACGCACTTTCATCACTGCCATGTCTGACAACGGCAAGCCACTTTTTGCTATAGATGTTTATTTTTGTTACTATGCGAAAACTAACCGATATAGAATCTTGAAATCTTTATTGTCCACAGAACGAAACGATATCTAAAGAATGGCTAAAGGTCATTGTAGTCAATTACATATTTTCTTAGAAATCGCGCGTCAAATTTGGGCGCATTTATTATTCGGTCATCCGATGTCTTTAATTTTCGTAATCACATTGAAGATTTTGGATCTCCCGTTGGTTTACTATACGATGATGACTCCTGCTACGTCAACGGTAAGATTACGATGTTGAAAGGTTGCTGCGACAACCTCTTACCGGTGCGGCAGCAGAAAGATGATAGTCGGCTCGCCTCGTCACCGAGATGGATTGCTATATAAGACTATCGGGCCTATCTGACGATGAAGATTCCTGGCTTCGGTGGAGTGTTGCTCTCCACGCTAGAGTCCTACTTTTAATGAAAACCAAACTCTTGTCTTACGTTGGTAAGATGATAAGTATTTAATAATTTGAACTAAACTAACTGTACAAACTGAAATTTACTTTGACAATTTATCTGACTGGCACTGACTCTATCTATTCTAACCGAGCGTAGCACCGGCGATGTGCTACGGAACCCTGGTGTTGGATTGATTACCTTACTAACTGTAAAGTGCTACATATATAGTCTTCAGCATCTCTGAGGATCTATACATATTACGATATATAGATATATACATATCTTAATATTTATATCTTGTTCTGATGATTCTTCTAGGTAGGTTATAAGCACAGCTTGATTGGTCCAGATAATCAGTCCGCCAATCAACTTCTGCTTATTCCCTCCTATAAGCTTCTACCTAGTAACTGTTGGTCGTCCTGACCAATCAATGATCACTTACATTTCGATTTTCACTTTGAAACGTATTCTATTTAATTCTCTGCCACAGAGTTTGATCGACGCTCATTGATCGTGACGTCATTCTGACCAATCAAACTCTGGGCTTCTCTTCTATGGAGCTGCTGCCTCACATAGCTAAAGCAGTGTTGGCTGGTTCTGATTTGATGCGATCTGTCAGCTAACTAACAACATTATGGAATGTGTTGTTGTTGCATGCCATTGTATGAGTGACATATAGTTGATATACAAATTTCGATTATGTTATTCATTCCTACAGGACGCTACAATGTCTATATCCTGTCCATTGCCTATCGTGAATAAGCCTGTAGGATGCTAGAGTTAATAGGCACATGAGCTGTATGATCTCATTGCCAGCTGGTGTTGTTCTATTCTCGTATGAGAATCAGAATGCCTACCGTCATCAAATAAAGTCCGTTTGTCACGTACGATTCCATCGATTCTTATCCATTGATTAATTCCTAAACTACTGATCCAAACGACTGCTGAATATTATAAAAGTGTGTGCCGATTACACAGCAACAACTTTTATCTCAACTATTTCCAGATACGCATCAACTCAGAACCGTGTAACTTATTCTAAACCAATTCGATTCTTTAAACTTTGATGATAAATATATCATCCAACAACCCTGATCAGTTTCGCCGAAACTGTATCAGCATTGGTGATGTTAACTAGTACCGTATCATATTTAACTAAATAATAATACATACAGTCATTCGGTCCCTTAGCTCACCTGGTATCTTCAAATATGTGTTTTATAGCGGCACGTAGTGAAGCGTGAAAACAATGTTTCCCTGTCACAGAGTACATATTAAGCAGGTGACATTGGGTCACCGCTTGGAGTGTCTGGATGGCAGTTTCTGATTGGCCAATCAGAGGCGAGCTTATTATGCTCGTACTAAGTAGCAGTCATTCTACATGCTAGTAGCCGAGAAATCAACACCCTTAATTTTCCTTTGTGAAATAATATATTTATTTTATTACAATAATTTCGCATATATAGTCTGTTGAAGTAGCTAATATATTAGGTATGCTGGTTTGATGTACAGAAGAAAAAAAAGAAAAATCTCTTCATGTAAGTAAGGATTTCAGAGACCTTTGTAAAAGTCTGCCATGAGAATGTCTCGATTGAAGTTTGAGAGAGATTCCTGTGGTAAAATTTTTCTAAAGGTATTCGAAAAGAATTATGGAGTAATATGTATTGAGGTTTAAGAGCATTGGTATATTAAGATGTAGCTGTAACCCTCCCAGCAGGCCTAACCATCACACACTGTGTGGGCGGAGGAGGAACACGTTCCCAAAATTTTTTTGCCTATAAAAAGGTTTTTGTGGGTTTTCGTGTCGGGATGGAGGCCATTCATCTTTTTATAGTGATAATGCTTATGGAAAAGGCAATAACATATAAAAGTTGTATGCAGTAACATATTATGTGTGAAACAGATTGTATTGTATTTTGTCAATGATAATTTAAGTGATGCTGATGAAGTTTATTGTAACTCTAGGGTGTTAAAATACGCGGCATACGTAGCAGTGTTAACCAAATTTGGTTGTTTGTTGTATATGTAATAGTGGATGGGAAACATAAATTTCACTTAGGACTTACTCGTAAATATAAGATATCCAGCGGGGTCATGACTTCCCGCAAGACAATCCCATATCTACAACATGATAACACTGACTAGATTAACTCGAGCTGTGTAATAATCATATTGGTGATATCGAATGTTGTTTGTAGATGTTGATGCCACAAGTATATGCCAAGGTTGCCTTTTAAGATAGCTTTACCACGAGGCCTGTGACGGTGACAGATGACGGAGACGGTGACGGTGACAAGGGTATCTTGATGGCGGCCAGTACACATAGCCTAATAACGTCACTGGAAAATGGCACCACATCATCTCTCAATGATAGTGATCAACATGTAGGCCTACCTACATTCCAGGCCTACCGACATGGCGGGCCTACCGACATGGCAGGCCTACCGACATGACAAGCCTACCGACATGGCAGACCTACCGACATGGTAGGGCTACTGACATGGCAGGCCTACCGACATGGCAAGTCTACCGACATGGCAGGCCTACCGACATGGTAGGGCTGCTGACATGGCAGGCCTACCGACATGGCAAGTCTACCGACATGGCAGGCCTATCGACATGGTAGGGCTGCTGACATGGCAGGCCTACCGACATGACAAGTCTACCGACATGGCAGGCCTACCGACGTGGCATTCGTTTTTTACAATCGCCCATAGACAGTCATGATCTACTTAAGAACATTAGTAAATGGGAGGTAAATGAGAAGAGTTTGTCTGATGGCACTATGCTTGTTTTTATGCAACCTATTCACCACCACAGCACAAGAATGTGCCAATGGATGATTTCAGTTCCTCAGTCAACCATATGACGTCAAAATTAACTACGTAACGGGTAGAATGATGCCATAATGAATTACGTCATGAATGACGTAGCTAAATAGCCAAGTTCGTCACGGACGCTCAATTGATGACGGACTAAGCCATAGGCACCAACAGCACCCAGTCAAATTGGTCTCAAAATATTCAACAGCTTACATGTATAACTTTCTGGAAATTAATGGTCATGAGATTCAGGGATCTATCGATCTCAACAAGGGGGGAGTGTGAGTGGAGCTTAACTAGAGATGACTGGGGCATAGCTAAGATTGGATTCCTCCATTGCGTTCGTGATGCGATGCCTAAGATGAAGAACAAAGAATCACGTTCATCTACGCAGGATACAGTTGACCTTTATGTCAAAGTGGTCAAGCTACACGCAATTGTTTGGTATTCAGCGACAGTCCCTAGATCTAAACGTCACCAAGCACTCGATTATTGATGGAAAGAGAGTACTAATAGACGGCATCAATCACAATGGCTTTCTCATAATTATAATGTAAACATATGTCCAGGACTGATAACTTGAAATGCAAATCACAACGAAAGATTAATAGGTGCAGTTAGGCAAAAATATATTGGGTGCATTGGGTGGTGATCATATTATGGCAAGAGCTGCAACAGGCCAATGGGAGTATTTGAAGGGCACCCTGCTGACGATTTGGAGCAGATATACTGTTCATATGTGTAATTGCTTTGGATTGTGCATTTTCAGGCTTATACCGTGTTCATTCCATACGTGATATAATTTCACAGTTAAACCTGTAAATATCACGCGCAAGCTTTGAGGGCCACAGAATAATGTATCCATGAGATGCGTGGTCGAAAGATGACCCACCTCGAAGAATCTCTAACAGGTGGTCCGCAAAAGGCATGTTCTATGACGGCTGAATCGATTAATCCGATTTATACCTCAAGTATATGACATTATGATCAATTACGTCACAGGTTGGCTGATGTCACAATTAAAATATACGTAATGGAGGGCGTATCTAGGTCCACAATGAACGCTTAATAGTCATAAACATTCTGTTGAATATTTTGAAACTAATTTGATTGGGCGCCATTGCTGCCTATGGCAGCAACTGCGCCCAGTCAAATTAGTTTCAAAATATTCAACAGCTTACCTGTATAGTTTTTTCTTTGGAAATTGAGATTCAAAGAGTTCAGAGTTCGGTCAATCGCAACACGGACAAAGCCTGGGCAGAGCTTAGCTAAAGATGGGCGGGGAAGAGCTAAAAGTGGATTCAGCCATTGTTCGAAGAGCCTACCTGTCTTTAGTAAGTATGGTTTATAAGGGGTACGGTATAGACATAATAGGTAAAGTTCGACTTCTAACCATAGTTAGCTATAGCTAACTAGAATACCAGTCGAACTTCAAATAGTTAACTAGCTAGTCAACTATAGTCAACCGAGCACCCGAGCTCGGTTCTGATGGTTAGCGCGATATTTGCGTAAGTTTCAAAATGGCGGACACCGATCGCTTGCCACGAATAAACGTATATAAAAGTGTAAATATTTCACTGAATAACTTAGGTTTGATGAGATTATGCTTTCCCATTGTATGCCAATGTTCCCAAGTCCCTATTCCTTCCCACTTTATGTCATATGGACGCTTTTTGACGTCATAGTGGACAAAAATAACCCATTTTCGTAGGTCATCAAAACAGACAGCAGAAAGGGTTAGTGGAGACCGGTACCCATCTCCAAAATCTCCGGCAATAGTAAGTCAATGGGGAACCGGGTACCAACGAACTATAGTTAACTATTCAGCGTTCGGCTTGACATAGCGACTGCGCATGTTCAGTAAACCATGAAACTGGCTATAGTTAGCGAGTCGAACTTGACCCTAGATTTATCAGCTTGGTTGCTGCTATTATTTGCATTTTCTGATTGGTAGAGGTTGGTACTAACATATAAGAGAAAATCTGTATGACATAAGTATATCCATTAATATTTATTTATTTATTCATATCGACCTGTGCTGTAAAAACAAAGCGTTTTACATCGAAATTTTCTGTTCAGAAAAATTATAAATGTCAATGTTTCTCCACATGAGTACTTTGATTTTCTAATATTCATACTACAGTAATTACATATCCATCTGGATATTCTTTTTAAAAAAATTGGTTCAACTAATAATATTTCGTGACGGCTGTACTGGAGACCTGCATTGTCCTGGGACATGACAAGCACGTCAAAAGGTTTATCTTAGTGATCATGTTAATACGTCGTGTATTGGTTGCTTTTTCTCTTTTGCAGTGGGTGTACGTGAAAACTAAGCCAATTTCTGAAGCCTTGTCTTTATATTATCAACCTATACCTCGACCGCAGTTGAGCGCAAAGGTCCAGCTGACGTCACTAACTGGTTCCAATGCAGGCAAAATGGCGGAACCCTTTATAGTTACACACGCGATATTTAGATGCTCAGTTCAAAGTATTCAAATTCATTTCTTTAATCTTGCTTTAATGGCAGTTATATATGAAGCTACCAGTCAATAATATGTGTTAGTACCCGAGTCGCCCCCTTTAATAGCATTACCAATCAACTATTAATTCATTCACAAATGTGCCTTTGCAACGCTTATTATCTTAGCGAGTCTAATCGTTGAGATATGACATGATCCGGTCATTCTTCAGCAAATTTGTTCATTTTCAACATATTTATTTCCCTCATCAACTTAGAATTCATCAAAATTTAGCCAATGCACCTTATTCTTAGTCTGAATACCCTGCGTATGTATGAGAATAATACAGTTCGATATGGCGTTATTCTTTGATGCATCAAGTCAATTTCTGGCCTTCCTGCCCGCCCGTCCGTCCGTCCGTCTGTGTGTCTGTCTGTTGGATTCTGCTCAAATTTTAACACAAGAAAGGGCGCGACCATACTCTATGATTTCACATTTTTGTGCATGGTACGAGGAAATCCTGAAAAAATTAATTTGGGGAATCTGAAAAAATCCGGATAATCCAGAAACCTTTTACAATATGACAAAACGGGAGGGCGAGGGTCCACAATCTCCGATGGCTCTTGCTGTACTTGTATACGAATATTCTATGCCATTAATGACGTCATGATGGGAAAGATGGTGTGTACTGAAGCTCCATATCTGAGGTCTAGTACTGGGGAATGCGCGGTCTGATTGCTCATCTGCAGTCCTGAACATGCTATAGACGCTAAAGCGCTAAAGCTGACCAAACGGCATCTGCAGTGGTCTTGGAAAATGTCCATTTGCAAATCGAGAGATTATTTTTGAAAATTTACCACTGGAATGATGGGCTCGTAATTCCAGTGGTAAGTTTTCAAAAAGAATATTTTCTCGACCCCCCCCAAATAGACATTTTAATGATGAAATATAAATTTTCTTGTCCAAATTAAAAAGCGATCAACAACAAATATCAGAAGCTGTTCACACGTGTCTTTATGGATAACCACGTGACTTTCAATGCGCTACTTGAAATGGAATGGTAGGCTATATAGAATTACATTTATTTCCGCGCGTGTGCGTGTGCATGTATCTCAGCGCGTGGGTGTATGCGAGCGCGTGCGTGCGTGCGTGCGTGCGTGCGTGCGTGCGTGCGTGCGTGCGTGCGTGCGTGCGTGCGTGCGTGCGTGCGTGCGTGTGAGGTGATCGTTTCGTATCCGATGACAGTTGGATGACGTAGCCTATTTAAGAATTTCCATAGCTAATTAAAGGAAGGGGTGTAACGCTTTGGAATTATGGCATAATTGTAACACGAGCCACTCAGATAGGTTCAAGAAAGTCGGGCATTGTATAATAAAACCCTTTTGAGGAAACTTGACATTTGATGAAAACAAGCTACAATTGTATCTTTATTTCCCATTAAGTGCTCGTGATGCTTTTAAATGACGAGTGATTTGTATTTTTAGTCGTTTTATGCTTAAAACGACGATTAATTCGGAAGCGTTGCTAAACAACAAAGAAGACTCACTGACGTTGTCCTCATTAAAGACGTTTTAACCATTTGCACCCTAAATTCCCAGAATTTAAAAATTCTAGGTAACTAGCCATATACAGACATCCGCTTGAATATTTTGAAACTAACTGTACATGAACATGTTGTTGCCTATAGCTGCAGCAGCTCCCAGTCAAATTAATTTCAAAATATTCACCAGCATTTGGATATGCATTTTTGAATACGGTCTTTTGGTTTAAAGAATGCTGCCATACTGTCTTTAGCACTCAAGTTCTATATCGTGTGTTTTTCTAAGGAACAACGCCGTCGATTAATTTGTTACTCTAGATTGTCTAAGATATCACATAGCCTACTATTGACTTACATAAAACAGGCATAAATATTACATAGAATACCGTGGCTATAATGGACTTTGATCACTGTAAAAGATTAAGAGTGGGCCTAATTAATTCCTACTGTTTTCAGGTTAATGGTAAAAACATTCTAGCGCCGTTGTCGAAGGAGTTTTTCGTTGGCTTTGCACTGGTAGTCAGGGGTGTCGTGAGCTGTATGGCAGGTATGGTACTTGCCATACCAATAATTTGCCGAAAGATGATTGGTAAAATTCTGAAAAAAAACTTCGTATTTACTTGTTAACCATAAATGGTTATAGCACATCATAACAAATCATAATCCATCATAACAAATACGGCAAGTAATTCTTTACGATCTAAAAATTAATCTAATGAATATTTTGAAAGAGATTTGACTGGAACACGTTGCTGCCTGAGGCAGCAACGGCTTCCAGTCAAATTTCTTTTCAAGATATGCAACATAATATTTTTCTGTCGTACAACAGATTTCAGGTATGATCTTATGATATAAGAATTATTCTGTTGAATATTTTAACAGAAACCTGACTGGAAACTTAGCCCGCATTGCTTTCCAAATCAAATCTGTTTAATAAACTGATGGATAATTTCTAATAAAATTTTGAATACAAAATAATGCATGAAATGGCTTTTCAAAGCGTCTAATTTTCACAATTTTCCGTGAGGAAACACCGAAATCCCTTTGTTTGGGAGGAGGAAATTCCTTCCCTCCCTATGCATTGCCCTACCAATCTCTAGTAGCTGGTGACGCCCTGTGTAGTTACTAGGCAGGATATGCATGTTAGTCCGAGTCCGTTCTGTCGGTCAACCGGTTCTGTAACGGACCTTCGATGGACGGGGCGGGCCAGCGGGGAAGCGGCCAGGGAGGTCGCGGGTCAGGGAGGCCACGGGCCGGGGAGGTCGGTCAAGCATCACCATCAAATATCTGCCACAAGGCTGGTTTAGGGCCAGAGCAGACTCCGACTAGTACTTGACCTTTCAACTTGATACTAGAATGTGAATGTTAAGACAGCTATACATGTATTCTCTTAATTACTTTGAACGTAATTTGACTGAAAGTGTCTGATGCTATAGCCTTAAGTCAAAATGCTTAATTTTAAAATGATTTCCGCAAAAATTTATAAATCTGAAAGCGTTATCTGTGAGCGGCTAGCAGTACCAACGTGGTTTTGGATTTGATGGCTGCGCTTAGCATGCCGATCACGTAGGTTAATGTGCCAGGTGAGTTGTTAGGCTCATAACTGGTTTATTCATAGCCTAGGATCCCTCCGAAAACACCATTATACTTCTATGAATAGCCACATTTGTATTAACAAAGATGTTAAAGAAAGTGAGGCCTCGAAATCGTAAAAAATGTCCAGAATCAATTAGAGAATGTTGAAAGATGCCGTGTGAGACAATATATCTTTCATAATTTTCATATAATAATGTTCCCTATGCCTCCACAATCAAGCACACAACATACTGCCTGGAAATGAAAACAATGATCTCTATTTTCTCGAAACCTTAACTCATCTTTTTCTGCCAACATCTTGCGAGCATCTTGTTGGTCCTTGTCTTATGCAACCATCTCTTTGGAGCCAACTCCTTCATCAACATCGTCTATGTGACACATCGCATTTACCAAAAGAACACCATGTGATTTGCATTACATTTATTGAAACATCTGTGGCCATGCACTTTGTTGGATCAAACTAATTGTTCCCAGTGTCATGCAAGCACTTTGTTGGTTGCATCTTACAACTATATTTTCTACCAACTCGTTGGTCTGTGTTCCGTACAGCCATCTTGGCGAAAGCAACTTGTTAGTCCGGGTGTTACATCATTTTGACACTCATATCTCACAAGATCTCCTTAGATACGAAATCGAGAATGGTATATCGTGGGTAATTAGTGGCCATTGGCGCAGTGATTTCCCTAAGAATATGGGGGACAAAAGAATAAAATCTTTAACAGTTATTAGAGCTACACCATAATATGTTATTTAGCTTACAACTAGATGATATAAATCTCACAGGATCCTGTATGATAAAAAGTTAACAGAAAAATAGTCCATCTCAATTCGTCTTGAAATTCAAAGCGGATGCACAAAAGGTGGATACGAATTTGCGGACATCGCCTAAATGGTGATATCACAGAAACCACTCTGTGGATCAGGTTCATCTTAATGCCTACATCAAACTGGTGTTGTTAAGATGATGCTCGAAAAGCAACGCGATCTAGAATGATTACTGAGATATCATCATTTACGTGATAGCCACACATACTTAAGTCATAACGTTTTGAAAACGCAATCCCGTCGTTTTAATAACCTTACAAGATGCTCAGCCATTACGTTAGATAGACATATTTACCACGAGGCTACGGCTCTTTTTCAGATTTATGCTTTGCCATCCTTTAAATCATTAATTCGGACAGGGGAGACTTCCCTATTGTTGATCTGGGAATATGTAAATCCTCTTATTCTTACTTAAAAGGTTGTATGACGCCATAGTGGTACTGCGAAATATGCCTGGGCTGGAACCGCGATGAATAGAGAAATGACGTCTCTCATGATTCCTGCCATCTTTGCCATCATCTATGCCTTCAGCCTCTTCTGAACTTGCCTAGTTAACTGTCTATGGGTTAGTACAAGGTAGTATGTCTTCTAGTTTCCTAGTCATCAATATCCATGGACCCATATGCGTCATTATGGAGTGATCGAGCGAAGAACCAAAACCGCAACATATACTTGGCTCCTGATAGATATAATTGCCGTCCCATATGCACAAGAAACAATGTGTGTTTTGAAGCCAGAAGATGGATCCTCTTTAAGACAGGTTTGTCGTAAGACTACATGACTCGACCAATCAATTGCCAAGCTGGCAAAAACTTCCTATACGGTAGTCGCGATAAATGTGCATTTGCAGGCCAAGATAAGACTATTTTGGAAAATTTACCACAGGAATGACTGGCTCAATAAACGAGTCATTCCAGTGGTAAATTTTCAGTAAGTATCTCCTCTTTGCCTGCAAATGGATGTTCAATTTGCAAATATGTTCATATCCCAGAAAGAACATAACATTTAATAGTTTAAGAAACAATACAAATCAAATCTGATCAAAGATTTCTGTCATATTATATATAATAAGTCTTATTTATTTGTATATTATATTTGAGAAATTGTTTGTCTGAAACTGAATTACTTAGAATTCAGATATAGGGTAAGGTAATAAATAAGCTAACATGCATCCAATGCAAACCAGAAACATGTAAGAACGGTCCGTTGAATATTTTCCACATAATTTGATTGGAGGTCATTGCTGTTTTAAGCAGTAATGACCTGTAATCAAATTTATTCGAAAATATTCAATAGTACGTTTTATCTTGTTTTAGAAAGATGTTAACTTAATTTTTAGCTGTAGTGTATGTGCACTGCATTGACCCTGTATTTAATGCATACAGATCGTGACACATAGATATCTCCTCTATCCCAATAATGTAAGTGGCTGGTGTGCTGACCTGAATCGAAACACATAGAAGAAATTGGATATTTCTTAAGATTACTTGAGTCGTCGGTCGGAGTCTGAAGTCGATTGGCCAAGACTGTGCCTGGTGACTTGAAGATTCAGATTCGGGAGACTTTCTACACAGATTAATGAAGTCGGATCTTAGGATCATGTGATCGTCCAGTGATCATGGTTGTAAGCATCAACATCTTTTATACACAAAGATGGATTTAGCATACGTTTGGACTTCCTGCTAATTCCTCTGAGCTGTGGCGGTTGATTGGTCATATACATATATTACATCATTATAGCTCAATCAATCTCCACTTATTCTCCTCATGAAACTTCAATCTGCACAATTTTGATCAGGATTGATCCAGTACAATCAGGACCAGTTTGATGGCTCGATGATAGCTATCAATAACAAATATTGCGTTGACTTCAATCAACTAGACATATATTTCCTAGTCGTTTATAATGGGCAAGCTTGGGGTTCGCCGAGTTCTTATCCACCAAAGTGTATTACTGGTTGGTCTCTGACCTGGCACGCACATGATGCCTCATTTCTGGGGAAATCAGGAATGGGTGTAAGTCGTGATTCATAATGACATGCTTCTATTACGAATATCAAGGAGAAGTGTAAATTTAACCACATACACAAGCGTGGGGATAAATCTTGCTGTTAAAAATCAATGTCTTAAGGAACATGTCACAGGGTAATGATGCACTGAATGCCGGCAAGTCTTTCTTAATACATGCCTGCTTCAAATCCGTAAATACTGTGTAGACATTTATATTCAATCCTGTATAAACCACTGAAGTCTTACTAGACAGGCGGAACCTAGTCAGTTAACATACACATTTGAAAATGTCACTGATAAACATACGGGATTCCAGGCCTACAGAAGTTTTTTAAAATTAAGCATGATTCTACCATCGCGTTATGGATAATAATATATGTGCATTCGTTGATGGCTGCTATTTAGCTGCAGCACCAGGAGACACGTAACTTATACTCAGGCAAGTTAAATCATTCTAATATTATTTTCAACATCAACTGGCTCAAACTATCATCTATTTCAAATAATGCAAAGTATATGTCTAGACGGATTATGGATGTCTACCTACCTGTCGATCCATCCATTCATTCAGTGTTTCTCATGGCATCTAAATTTTAAAGGTCCTCACCTCCTGGAATCTGGGGGTTCCCAGCTCAAATCTTGGGGTCTCAAAACTCAAATCTGGAGTTCCCAAGCAGTATTATCTCACCCATGCTAAACTTAGAGGGCACCATGGACCCACAAGTATGAATTATGTATGCCCCATTCAGAATTTGGTATGTATTTGTATGCAAAAGCCTATAAAACTACTTGGTATTTAACAATCACACAAGATTCTTAGGGGCCCACTGTCATTACTTTTGGGGGTCCCAGGTTGAATTTTGGGGTATATGCCTTCAAAAGGACCCTTATGAGAATCACTGCATTCGTCCATCCTGCTTGTTTGTTCATTCCTGCAATGAGCGATTATCAAATTATATTTACATAGTAAAACCATACAAGATTAGATGGCGCTGGTGTAGTTTGGATCGACCGGTCGGGTACCGGCCGTACCAGCTAAGCTGGGTACGCGCCACCCGTCCTGCATTCGTTCCCTGAACACGCCCCCCTGGGTAGAGCCAAACGCGTGTATGGGCCTATGGGAGAGATCACGTTGCAAAAACGACTAAGTTCGCTAAAGCGCATAAGTGCGCATGCGCACGCTTAGATGCTATTTTTGATGGAGCACGTATTTTACGACCAAGATAGGATGACGCTTTTAGTGTACGGAGATGGTACCCTGTAATCGTTTTTGATTACCTGTTCTCGCTGAATCTGGCATTAATCAAGACCAGAATTCGACGGGCTTTTTAAATCTGTAAACCATTTCAAAATCGGTTAAGAAATGGCTGAGTTATCCACGGAAAACCCGTCTTGATTATCTTCAAAATATTGCCGTGACGTCATAACCACGTGGACGCAGAACTTCTAGAATGTTCTAGAACCTTCGACAGCGTTATTATCAGCTACGCGCTGATTGGCTGTTGCTCTAATGATGATTGGTTGGAGCCTGTGCCTGTGACGACGTCACGGGGAGTATAAAAGGAGACGTGATCCAGAGATCGAGAGCATCCTCGGCCAGGGGCCGAATAGGTTGGACCTGTACCAGCTCCTACCAGCACGACATATATTATGCATATAACTTCGCTTTCTGTTGGTTTTTCTCCCGTAGCTAGCAGTTACCCAACCCACCACACTAAAACAATTTTGTAACTCTCTACTTGCGGGAGCAATTTGGAACTTTCTAATTATCGTTCACGAGTATCAATATCTACTTCGGAACACGAACTTGCGGCGAGGGCTTTACGGCCTGACTATGTCATTCTACAGATGAAGAGACAGCGATGTTCTTTGGCGGATGACTCGCCGGATCTGCCAGCTACGCCTAAAAGTGGTATTTCAACCGTCCCCGCACTGATGTCGTGCAGGTTCTTTTAACTTTCGACCGCAGCAAGTAAACTTTGCCCGGTGCGTCTTCAGAGCTGACTGACGTACCAAGCGCCGTTAAGCTTTGTTTTGTATCTTCATTTACATCTAACAACCCCCGCTTGTGATCGGGTTGTTGTCAACTTCCATCCGGACCATCGGTGTACGGGAACTTTCTTCACAGCAGTAATGCTATTGTATCTCTTACTGACTGCTCGTTAGACATTCCATTGTGCTTACAGTCCTGAGCGATGTACTCCCGCCATGAGCTTCTTGCGGGAATCATGTTTGCGGGAACTAACCTGCGGGAACTTTCCAGCTACCAGAGAATGCATCAACTCGTGTCAACTAAAGAATGACGTATCAATTTCAGTAACACGATAGCTTAACTTAAATATGGCTACCGAGTATTCAAGTAACTATACTTAAAATTTTACTCCGCTAAATGTACTTTTCTAATTTTATTGTATCCGTAGGAACGGTTCCGATGACCAAAAGGTACCTTACTGGTCTTAGGAACGCTAGCTATAATTTCTGTGTATGTTTATAGTTATTCTCATTTTTTGTAAGGGGTTTTCACTAACCGCACCGTAGTAGGTTCGTTAAACCTGTACTAAGATATTTAATTCTGATCATTTGATACTGTATTAATTGTTCTGGTTAGTAGCCATCAGTTCATATGTTTTGTTTATTTATAGAAAATATAGGACTGCAGTGCACGTAGGAAACACTATACAGCAACACTTATATATGCAGCACTTTCTCCCGCCACCAACAATTTTTCACTGAGGTCGCTGTCCATGCTATAACTTTGTTTAGCCCGGCATGCTACCGACCACACCGTTTCTATTCAGCTCGATAGGATAGGTTTAATATGACTGGAGACACTTTCTTCGTTAGGAAATCTGTAGTATACTCTTCTCTTCCGGCAGTGCGATAATCTAGCCTGCACTCCGGTAAGATTGATAACTCTAAGATGTTGTCTTTCTTCATGCTCCACTCAGCCTTGTGGCTTCTTAATTGTTTGGATGTCCCTATCCGCACCATGGCCTGATCCGACCCTGGGAAACTGTTGGGGTTTCTGAGCGGTAATGGCCAGGGTGTGGTGTCACATACATTTCCCTCGTATCTTCGGATACTTAGTAGTTAGCACTTTTGGCAATGTAGGAAAACACTGCGAAAACATATCTTAATTATTATTTTATTTGCTGAACAATCCTCCCGCACCGCAATGCAAAATTGGGCAACTTGTATATAAACTTAACGACAGGTTAAACGGTTAGTCCCATAGGACCCGGTGACGGGCGAGATACGTATCCCAACCGAATTCCATAAGAATGTCTGGGCATGATATTTAGATCTGCCACGCTCTCACGGGAAGGACATTTACGGTGGGTATTCCTCTCTCTTACCCCCACCATAACGGTAGAACAATTGCCTAATAATGCTCTTGTGAAAAGTAACCTGTGTCCTGTAACGTTTTATGTGGTTACGGAGCGAGATGTCCGGATTTTATCCAGTTGGGAGATCTTACTAAGTAACATGTATGAGCGCTGTCTTCAGTATTGATGTCTTAGGCCATCCGTTCTCAATGACAGCCGTGTCTAATAGCTAGGTAGATACCAGCCATTTGCGGCCTAAAATAGTTATTGTCTCTAAAAATTAAAGGATAGATAAGCAAAGCTGAAGGCCCGCATAAATAAAGCGGCGACTACTAATTCAGCATACTAAGAATCGCATAAGACGGTGACGTGGGAATCCTTCGGGAATCATTTGTCCCGTCTTCACGTAAAACCGCACGCAACTCTATAGTCATAATCTCACTAGGTATGGTCTTTTCTTTTTCAAGCATTTTTGGTTGAAATATTAGAGTGGGCCCATTTTTGGCTACTACTCTTCTCCCGCTTTAAGCAGTGGCGACACCTTCCCGAGACTGAGGCCCACGCCAGGCACTTGCCTCTCGCAAGGATTCAGCGACGACGGTCCACGTGAGGATACTACTCCTCACCCAAATTAGCACTAGGAGTAGTGCCCACGTGAGGCACATGACTTTTCGTCCGAGATAATCTTCTTCCTTTCAGCTTAGAAGTATAATAGCTTATATTAAGTTAATTAGTTAAGTCTCGTGTACGGGAGCCTCCATTGCGGGGATACCTCTGCGGACCTACGAGTCTGTGTGGTACCTCCGGGAGCCCCATGTTTAAAAGTTCATCTGGCTGTCTCTATGTCTTGTATTTTCGTATGCTCTTATTTAGTTTTATCTAGCATACTCGATAGTCTGTTTAGGTAAAATCATTGTATAGACTTATATTTTTAGGTCACCAAATCAAATCTTGTAAGTCCATAGATCATGAAATTAGTATGGACAGGCATACTGGTGATACAAATTCTTGGGATGAGACAGTTGTATTTAATGTTCGCGACAATGGTCGCACGGCCCCACAGGAACGATTGAGTTCCACCGGCCTTAGGAGCCGGTTTTTGTTACCCGTAGGACAGTCTCGTACAGGATCCGTCACCCCGAGACTGGATGCTAACCAGCGTCATCATTCGTCGTGCACTTGCGGCACGGCGAGTCGACATGATACACCGGAACGGCCCGACACTACCCCGCGAGCTATAATATCACACCATCATTGCCAAATGACTCGGTAGTCAGTGACATTTAATATTTCCTCTGTAAGGCCATAATACCTGGCTCTGGGGAATACCACCATTATTAGGTCGGTCCCATGCATGATGACGATGACCCTAATGAATAATATAGCCAAAATGATATCGCAAAGGTTAGGGTTAAATACAGGCTCGCCAAGGTCAAGATGTTAATGTAAATAATAGTCGGATTATGATGATCGTCCAGGATAGCTAATCCTCGAGTCCCATCATATCCCATATTCACAACATGTTCACATTGGTAATAATGTCAATAAAAACCAGAGTCAACATATTGAACTTTTTAACTATATTTAATAGGAAGCTGTTGGTGTCATAGGCAGCAACAGTTTCCAGTCAAAGTAATTTCGAAACATTCAACGCATCCCGTAAATTGTTCACGCTTTTTGGATTTTTGAAACATAGAAAGATCGCAAATTCATGAAAATGCAACGACGAAGTTGTACAAAACGAGTTAATTATTAAAATTATCATCGTTGCTTGCTAAAGAACTACAAGTGTGGCTTGAAGACAGATGCCATTGCGCTGAAAGCCGTTCAGTTCTTACTAATAACTTCCATAGATTTTAGTGCTTATCTTGTGGGATTCCAAGAAAGCCCGCTGCAAATGAAGCGATGTATGAAATCAACCGAATGTTGTTATGCCTGTAATTTTCTTGAAGAGATTAATTTAAAAATAACAGGAATCATGTTCATGAACGGAGTATATATTATATATTACATACAGCATAACAACATACTCTACATGCATGTGGAACGGTTAAAGCCAACTTGATGGATGCGCTATCTAGTAATGATTCTCGTTGACCTAAAATAACAGACAGATTTCTTTGTGTCCACCATTGCACTGCTGTCTATTATAAGACAATCTTCAATAGAGGACTTGATCTGTCGCTCAAGTATCTAACATCGTAATCAATCACGGCGCATGACGCAAATGTTGTCTTGCAGTCCATACTCACATTGCTAAGTCACATGAATAATTTGATTGAATTCTACCAAACGGTTTCGGAAGAGATAGCCGGAGAGACGGACTGACAGAGGCGATTGCAATATCCCATTTATTTTTTCAAAAGGTATGGTGAAATAAAGTTAATAATACCACCAGCGCTATGCATAAAGCGTGCCTATGACCGGTCTGTCGCAGTGATATTTATTAAATTATATGGTACTTATTTATCGTAAATTAAACACAGTAACACAAGATGGCTTTAATGGGATTGGTGGGAGGGAAACATCTTAGCTTCCAACTTTCTGTGTGGCCACCCTTTCATCCTCGGGGTTTTATCCAAGAATGATAGCAGACTGGGTAGGAATGCAACTTAATCGTATCCATATTAGGATTACGGTTAAATCACAAAAAGTACGTAAATCCAGAAGATTTATTGGTGGGTGGGGTCGGGTGGGTGTGGCAAGCTACGGCAATGAGATGGGGGAGTGGCTTGCGACCACACCCTCCGTTTAAACTTCCTGGAACAATTCCTGTTCCATATGTTAGCATATAAGCACAATATTAATGACTGACTGCCCTCTTGCCTAGAACAGGCCATTTTTCCGACTGGGCAGGTGAAGTCTAACAATATCTGCCCTCCTGGGCAGGTCTACTAAACTCATATTTACATTTAAACTGATGTGTACATTATATGCAATTTAATCAAAATAACCGTGTTATTTATCGCCTATCATCAAATAAGTCAGACACATTCCCGTGTAGGATAGGAGTTAGACAGGGTCAAAGGGTATCCCCTTTTCTCTTTTCGATTTATCTGAATGATTTAGAAAGTTACCTAGAAGAACACCCACCACACATCAGGGCCGACAACAATTAACGAACTGGTTGATAATTTACAGCTTTATATATATCTTATCGTGCTTCTCTATGCCGATGGCACTATGATAATGGCAGAAACACCCAGGTCGCTACCAAATGCGTTAGATGTTTTCCAGGACTATTGCGAAAAGTGGAAATTGCAGATTAATCATTCAAAAACTAAAATAATGATATTCGAAAAACGTAAGAAAAATAACCAACCAAAATTTCAACTCGGTGAACATAGCATAGAAGTAGTAGATGAATATTTATTTTTGGGTGTACTTTTCAAATATAATGGTAACTTTTTTTCTTGTAGAAAACGAAACTTAGCTCAAGGGATTAAAGAAATGACCGCACTAATTCACAAAATTAAAGCGGTCGATGTCCCGATAGATTTACAGCGCACACCTTTTGAGTCTATGGTTATACCAGTTATATTATACGCGTCCGCAATCTGGGGCTTTGAAAACACGAAACTTGCCAAATACGATTTTATAAAATTATGTTACAAAGAAGAAGAGTACCCCGAATGTTATGATCTATACAGAGTTATGTAAATACCCATTAAATATTATAATACAGCGCAATATAATTCATTTTGGGCGGACATCGTAAACCCTGGATATGGAAAGCTTTCGTCTATTCTTTACTATACCTGCCTACAGTATACGGAGACAAAGAATATCAAGTTTAAATGGATAGAAAAAGCTAAAGAAATACTAACAATAACAGGATTTGACGCAGAAAACGTAAATAAGACTAACATCACTAGGCAGGTAAGAATAGCTTTACAAAATCAATTCAATGAAAAATGTAGAGCTGAAATCTCCAATTCAATCCGATTAACGTTTTACAATAATATAATGAGTGATTCTGTATTTGAAAAATACTTTGTTGTATTACCATATCGTGACGCTATAATTCTATGCCTCTTCAGAACATTAAATCACCAACTAGACATCGAGACCAAGAGATGGGAGGGAATTGATCGAAATGAGCGCATCTGTAATGCATGTAATTGCATAGGTGACGAATTGCACTTTCTTTTTCATTGCACAAAATTTAGCACTGAACGACAAAGACTAATCCCTTCTTACTACCTAACCAATACCTCGATAGAAAAAGCAAAAGGACTTCTTTCAATATGCAACAAGGCAGTTCTCCACAAAATTTGTAAATACCTTTTATATTCCAAGAAAAAATAAGTCACCAAGTCTATTATCGCTGTTATTAATGTAGTTAGTATTTATTTATCATTTATTAACCTCGTGATAATCACTGTATATTTTGTCACTTGACTCGCCATAATAATTGTTATAAATATGTACCCTCATATGCTGCCTCGTTAGCCTGAGTGTAATAAACGTGAAACTGAAACTGAAACTGAGGATTGCTTCTGAGCGTGCTTAGGTTTGATAAACGATTTTTAGCATGTGTCGTTGCAGTAAAGGGTGTGGGCCGTCGTCACCATACTTGCCGCCCACCTCACCGCATTCGACATAGTCTGCGAACGAAGATAAAATTAAAACTGTATTTGCGCGCGAGCGTGCGTGCAACAGCTGACAGTCAATACAGTTTGAAAATACTCAACAGCTTTTAATGGTAATTGTTCGCACATCATATACATACATAGCGTAGAATGGAACTAAGTTGACTCAATAACCAGTCTCATGGGAAGGGTAATTCGCGCGTACCTTATTGCCAAAGAATCAGAGTATCAATTTCGATTCTAACTCGTAACATTTAACACCCACAGACCAAAAACGACACAAATTCTGTATAGAGCAAGGAATATTCTATAGAATATTTTGAAAGTGATTTGACCGGGAGCTGTTGCAACTCCCGGCCAAGTCACTGTCAAAATACCTAACAGCCTTCCTGCATGATTGCCTTGAAAAAGAGACAAGTACATTTCAATGGTTAAAGGCTAACCCGTAAATAATGTTTCAGATATCGAGAAGTGATAATTTTATTACGTGTAATATTTGCTATATGCGCTATCTTGTGTCATTATTTTAACTGGAAATGCTATTTCTTAGATTTGTTCAGTTTGAAGTAATGGGGAGAATCAGGAAAACAAACTATTTACACCATGACCCGGTCCTTCTGAAATAGTAAAGTCTAACACGACATCGCGGTGTCTATCGCTTCATGGGGATATATTTGATAGTTTTATGGCTACTCCCAATTCTATGGCTACTCCCGCAAGGACTAATTCATTACCACACATAGTTGTCTATTATTAACCCTCATAGAACAGAAGCCAATCCCGGAGGAGATATAATTAAAGTTCTCACTTCTCATCAAATAGCCATAGATCTTTAAATAAACCTTTGATACATAGATATATGGTTGTAGACTTTAGACATACGGCAGCGCAGTGTTGAATTCTAATTTATAAATACTCGAGGGAGCGCAATGTGCGGCTTGACTCAGTCGCCATATATGTGGACTGTTGAAAATCTCGCACGTGACTGATCGAGCTTACGGAGGACGATCTGGTTTTATTCATGAATGTTCAGTCTGCAACAAACAATAGGTTCACATAATATGGCGATGACATGGTTTTTCGTTATTAATATGAGAGCTTTAAGAAGATGGTTCAGTAATCTCATACATGGATTGACAGTTGGATTTTATTTATATACAATGGTGGACAATTCCCACGCGATGTTGTGAAACGGTGAAGTGGTGTACATGGCTAATTTGCATATTTAAAGATGGCGCCGTCTTTTCCCTCAATAGGCATAATTGCTATTCAAGCCATTGCGCAGTATTGAGGTAAAATAGGAAACACAACTAAAGGTCAATTAGAAACTTTTTGGAAACGTTTTTACTCCTCCAAGATCTCCAATTCACATTTCCAGTTTCTCCATCCATCATATGACGTCTTAATCAACTAAGTGACGTGTATGCTGACGTCACAATCATGACATCAATAACGATTCGAAATAGTCCGTCTTTAACGCTTAATAGTCTGATACGGTGTACGAATTCTATATCTTTGCTATTTAATAAGCATGCTGCTGAATGTTTTGAAACTAATTTGACTGGGCGCTGTTGCTGCCATTGGTAGCAACAGTACCCAGTCGAATTATTTTCAAAAAAACAGCTCACCTGCATAGTTTTCTGGAAATTGATAGTCAGTGAGTTCAGAGATATATCGATCTCAGCGCGATGGTGGTTAATTGCTTTTTGCACTGATGGTGACTGCAACGGCGTTGGCTGTCGCGGTGGTGTTGGTGGTTAGGGCCGCGATGCCGATGAGGATGACGATGACGATGACGATGATGGTGGTGTCTAACTAATTTTCATGAAGATCATTCACATAAGCATGACACCCTAAATTCTAGCAAACATCTTTGGTAGCACGGTTATTACATTCTGTATACAGTCAACCTTTTATAACGGGTACTTAGTTTGGGGGACACGTGACGCCGATTCTTTAAGACGGGCGGTCGTAAGACCAGTCATACGTCTTAAGGATCAACGATCATATGTCACCAAAGACTCATTGTCATAGCGCATGGGTTATATTAAACTACCATCTCTCTTCTGTGGCCATTGTTACTGGTCCATATAATTTCAGGACTAGACAGGTATGGATTAACACATATAGAATTATTAATACAAGCGGAAATGGGTTTTTTTATCAAAGGTTGGCGCATTGTATCTATAGACCTATACCAGAGTGGAAGGCTATATTTAAAGAAACGAAAGCGTATTCCAAATATGAAACGCGCTTGTATCCATGGCAACACTAGGGCGTGCCGGTTGTTCATTCTATATGTATTATATGAGATTCGTCATTATTAACTTTACCACACGTATTTTGTGTGGTTCTTCCAGAAATGTCAGATTAATATATAGTCGATATAAAAGTGTAGTGAGACTGGATTCCTTTAACCGTTTAGTGGTTAAATTTGTTAAAAATCACAATATTTACTTATTGAATGTTCATTTGCAGGACAAGTGAAGACTATTAAAAAAAGTTACTATTAGAATGTCTGGCTTGGCTAACGAACCACTCATTCCAGAGGTAAATTTTCAAAAACAATCTTCTCTTGGCCTGCTACTGGACAATCCTCGAGACCACTGCAGTGGCCGGGGTTTCGCTGGCTTCGTCGTGAAATGGTTAAGAATCGGTTATTTATAGAATCAAAGGCAACAATGGCCTTCACTCACGTGAATTGTTGCTTTGTCGGCTACACACATTATGTTCAATTCACTGAATGCTAGAATTTGGAGACTGTCAGCCGAGCGTAAATCACACAGCTACATGCCAATATTATTGTTGACAATTTACCAGGGCGATGACTGGCTCGGTAACCGAGTCAGTCATTCCAGTGGTAAATTGTCAAAAATGGTATTTCTCTTGACCTGCGAAAGGACATTTATTAGGCAAATAATTTTCTTAAGCAAATTTAACCATTAAATGGTTAGGAAAGGTTGTCGTAAGACAACTTATCTTAAGGAATCATCATCTCTTGACTCCCTAAAGACATATCATATAACAATTTACCTGCATTGAATGACCACCTGTATATAGTGATTACTAGTCAGGTCTCTATACGGTTCAACCATAAACCGCTATACCTTTAATATCCATCTATGCATCCATTTAACGTCTTCTCCGCTTGTCATGGACAGGAATTATAATTAAGTACGTCTCTCACTGTTCGTACCGGGAATCATATCAAGAAAGCCATTATCTAATTAGGAAAATGTGTCTGTGCCCGGAAACAGAGTACCTGTTAATGAATCAGATTTCGCACCAATCGTTTTGTTGTTCTACCTCTGTGACAGCTACCAATGACTAGGTTTATTTCCAAATGCAAATACTTCCATATGCAATGACTGCCATTATTTCCAGATAAAATGACTGCCACTATTTCCAAATGCAATGACGTCAACTGCTTTCAAACCCAACGACTTATACTATTTCCAAAAGCAATGACTTTCACTATTTCTAAAAAGAAAAACTTCCCTTATTTCCAAATCTAGTGACTGCCACTATTTCCAGATAAAATGAATGCCACTATTTCCAAATGCACTGACCCTTCTCTATTTCCAAATATAATGATTTCTCCTATTTCCAAATGCATTGCCTGCCATAATTTCCAAAACCAATGACTTCCAGCAATTTCAAATACAATGACCTCCACTATTTCCAAAAGTAATGGCCTTCACTATTTCCAAAAGCAATGACTTCCACTATTTCCAAATGTAATGACTGCCACTATTTCTGGATAAAATGACTGCCACTATTTCTTCCAAATGCATTGACATCCACTAGTATTAAAATGCAACGACTTCTACTATTTCCATTGTTTCCAAATGTAATGACTTCCAATATTTTCAAATGTAATCACTGCAAGTATTTCCAAATACAACGACTTCTAACATTTCCAAATGCAATGATCGCCACTATTTCCAGATGCAACGCCTTCTACTATTTGCTTTATTTCCAAATGCAATGACGGCCATTATTTCCGAAGTCAACGACATCCACTATTTCCAAATGCAACGACTTTCTCTATTTCCAAATGCATCGAATGCTTCTATTTCCAAATACCTCTATCTTGCTCTACCCATGTGACAAATCATAAAATGACGTGCAATATTTCTGAAGGAAAATTATACACCTCCACATGTCTATGAGTTTTAATACATCTGCTGAATATATGGACACTTATTTGACTTTGAGCTGATGCTGCATATAGCAGCAACCGGTACATATCAAATTGGGTTTCAAATATTTAACATCTTACCTGAAAATTAATCTTTTTAACTGCAGGCTTTAGGCTAATCGAAATGCGAAAATACCGATTTCTCCCGTATGAGAGTTAATGTATCTCACAGGACGGGACATACCGCATTGTCTTTCATTGTCGATTTTAATAGCATGCCACACAATGTTGAATTTTGGAGGATACACGTAATGATCTCTGGACAGATTTTTTAGTGTTCATGTACAGTATAGCTTTTTCTCCATCGACTGTTTCCAGTTCGGTCTCAAGGCACGTGCGCTCGATAAGAGTCCCTATCGCCCGAGTAAGTTTATGAACGTCAGATTATTGTTCTGTGGTGCATCACTAATAATCTCACTCGCTTTCCAATACAGAGGCTGGTCAAATGTTACTATAGACGGAGAATTGGTGTTTCATTGCAAGATCTTATCCTCAGAGTACATATAGATCATAGGCAAGAATATGACCGAAGATAGACTCGGGTGCGTATTCCCGTGATGCAGAATGTGCATCATCCGCTTCCAATTCCCGAAACTGGAAGAATTTAGTTAAATTTAACTAAGGATTTACTTTTGAAAGTGATTGAATGACAAATGAATAAAGTTTCAATAGATATATTAATCACGTTGAATCAACACAACCTTCACTGATGGCTAAAATGCTTATAAGTCTACTTCCACAGTTAAGTATGAACAGTTATAACTTATGGCAATATTTAAAGGCTTTGCCGACCATCTTGGACGCCGTGATGGATTTCCCCAATATCTAATAAGACCATGGCATTCTACATGATGTTAACGTATTGCCAGGCTCCGAAAACATCGGGATAGACACCAAAATGTCCAGTCCAGTATGACAGTAGTTAACAACTTATGACAAATTTAAGGTTTTGGAGATCATCTTGGAAGTCATGTTGGATTTCTCAAGTAGTTAGTAATGCCATGGCTAGGTTCCATGAACCACTGCTAGGTTCCATGAACCTAAGGGTAAACACCAAAATCACCAGTCTAGTTTGAAGAGTTAACGATTTATGGACATTACATGATTTTGGCGATCGTCTTGGACGCCATATTCAAAATGATGCCATTCCGATGGTCAGATTGTAGTAGACTTTTAGTATACTCTTTAGTACACCAAACAATACAACCAAACCTTCAAAAACCTGTTGTAGCCATTTTGGGAGGGGGGGGGGTGTGTTTAAACCATTGATCGACCCAACTAATCGCCACCCTTGCCATATGAAACATCGGCCCTACCAATATCGGGTTCCAGATCATATCTGATTATACAACACATGCCAAGTCAAGCACATATTTGCACTCTCAGCGTTCCCGCTTCCATGAATGACATATGTAGGGTTACGGACAAAATCTTATTTGAAAACTGATTTGTGCAATAGACGGCTTCATTTCTAGATCCGCTCACTTCTTACGCATGCTGAAATTGATTTGATACATTGAACCAGAATTCAAAGACGTTTCAAGGTAGCTATATGCGTAATATATTGAATATTTTGAAACTAATTTGATTGGGTATATTACTGCCTATGGCAGAATTCTTATTAAATTAGAAATTTACGAACGACATTCCTACAACTTTTTGACGGATAAAATTAATACACTTTCGCGACAAACTTTTCTATTGTATGCTTATGACGTCAAATAACATGTGACATATTTGGTTATCATGTCAGATACTTGAGTCGCAGATCGGACTACCGTCTGTTCATCCTTTGTGGCGTTCAAGCGCAATCTAAATGGAAATAGGGTTCGGATCGGTATAATCATTGATTAACATGCTAACGGGTGAAGCGAAAGGGAAATCGCATATCTTTCTTTTTTAGACCATAATGTTCTCCAAGAAGATAATAACACAGCCTGCCTAGAAAAGTGACAAACATGTATTCACGCATTTTAAGTTCTTGAGAATGCAGACAGAGAATCATGAGAGCTAAATGATGAATCCAGTCTGCCGACCAAGCATATGAGTAGGCTTGCAAGATTGTTCAGTTTTCATAATCCCGATTATTTTGAACAAAATACATTTTCGATTATATCGTACAGGTCATTGTGGGCTATGGTGGGGGGCCGTGAACACAGTTTTATTCAGCACAAATAATTTTATAACTGGGATTATTTCGACTAGTATTGGTAATATCTAAATAGATATACAAGTCTTACTTCGAACGAGAATTGCTAACGTTATAACGCTAAAATAACGGAAACTGGTATCGCTGACCAGTCCGCTAAACACGCTTCCAGTCTAATTGACAAATAGTAAGAGGCGTTCAGCAACCACGGCTAATATGCTATTATAAACATTTAGAGTTCTATATCCGAACATAATATCGATACAATTTGGCAAGACCCAAACAGCCCAATGTAAACGATCAACATAAAATGATCCAAAACGGAATTAAACATGCGACAACATTTGTATAAACGCCAGAGAATTAAAACAGAATATGGTATGACGTCATAATCATTTCCGTAACGTGTACGCTGACGTCACAATCATAATTAACAGAAATACTCCGTCATAAACTGGAATAGTCTGTACAAATAGACCTCTCCACTTTATCCATCCATCCTATGACGTCATAATCAACTACGTGGTATGTAGAATGACATCATAATGAATGACGTCATGAAGGACGTAGGTAATTACGTCACGAACGCATATTTAAAAACGGATTATGCGTTGGTGTATGAATTGTATGTCTTTACTATTTCATAAGTATTCTATTGAATATTTTGAAATTAATTTGACTGGGCACTGTTGCTGCAATAGGCAGCAACAGCGCCCAGTCAAATTAGTTACAAAATATTCAACAGCTTACCTGTATAGTTTTCAGGAAATTGATAATCAGGGCATTCGCGAATCGATCAATCCCAACACGGCCATGTGTGGGTGGAGCTTAGCTAGTGATGGGCGGGGCGTGGCTAAAACTGGAAGAGTCCATTGCATGCCTTTGATGGGTTTAGCATTTAATAAAGATTATGTTGAAAATTTTGAAAGTAATTTGACTGGACGCAGCAACAGCGCCAAGTTTCAAAATATTCAACAGTTTACCTGTATAGTCACCTTGATTCTGAGAATTCAGGGCTCAAAGTATGTCAATCGACCTCAACACGCGCAAAGCGTGGCGTGGGTGGGTTGGGGCTTAGTTAAAGATGGGCGGGGTATTGCTAAGCGTCGATTCATCCATTTGGCCACTACTGACTAATTAAACCCCTTGATGATCACATTTATTGTTTAAAGCAAGTATTGCTCTAATCAGGCTTGGGTACAAGTGCAAATGCATTTGCATTTGCTTTTAAATGCATTTACACTTGCATTTGCATTTAAATGCAATTATGAAATTTCTGACGCATTTGCATTTGCCCATGCATTTGAATCTCATGTATTTGCATTTGCATTTGTGTGAAAAGGGTTGCATTTGCATTTGAGTTTTCAAATGCATTTGAATTTTCTCAAAAGCACTACGTTTCTCATTTTGCATTTCTTTCAAAATTGATTTAAACTTGCTGCTGTTGTAAATAGCAGCTACAGCACCTAGTTAAAATAATTTTTTTAAATTCAACCAATTCATTTGTTAAATCATAAAAATGGCATTTCTGTTGCTAGAAATTATAAAATTTAATTATCTGTGAATTTCACTATGAATGTCTTAGCATGTAGCTCTCAGCCATCAACATACCTAAATATGCAAAATCATGTGTATTTTGAAATTATTTTGGTTTAAGTCAGTTGAGATCTTAGGAAGCCAACAAATTTTAGTTAATTTGTTTCTGAGATAAGCTACAACAACGTATCTCTAGTGCATAATAAATATGTTCACCTTATAAAAAGCAAGGAATTGGTGCCTCCATCCTCTTGTCCAATCCGTTGAACCTTTAACACATGCATACAAGACCACTGAAATAATTGGCTCAGTGATTGTCTTCTCTTGGCCTACAAATGGGCATTAGACCACGATAAAAGCGGGGGTTGGTCAGTTTGGTCACCAAAAGGTTAATGAAATAATTGGACTAAACGTTGCTGCTTTAGTAAATAAGTTGATTTTTCCGAAAAATGAATAATATTCATATGAATCATATGATTAAAGAACCGCAATCTTTTAGCCCCAAAACACAGGCAGTCACTCGAGCACTTTTGACTACAGTACAATCTACTCAAGCAGTACTCTCTATATTCTTTGTCAAGATAATACATCTCTGGTTGCCCAATCTATAAGCAGGGTAGCATGTTGTTAACTCCATTCATTCAGAAATCTCGTAATCCATTCGTTGTCAAGTTTGAGCTTTTGAATGTCCATTTGCATTATAATTTGTGAAAATTTATGACTGAAATCGTTGGCTTCGTAATCGAGTCAGTCATTTCGGTGGTGAAATTTCAAAGATTATCTTTATGGAATGCGAATAGACATTTACCAAGATAAATAAATAATAGATGCTGATAATTCCGTTGACATGACATATTGTTCTCGCATTGTGATTAGAAGCGCCTCTCATTCGATCTGACCATAAGCACATACGCAGCCATTTGTGACTAAGGCCCGATTTATAAGTCGAAATTCTCTTGTGCCGTCCCAGCTAAATTTTCCTGAAAATGACAGAGTCCACTATATAAATCAAACAGTCGTCATTAGCGTGGCGCGACAGAAAGTTTGACTTAGAAGATCTCAGACAAAGTTCAAACATGTTAAACTTGAAGTGCAAGAATCATAGTTCAGGTCTTGAATAAGCTGAGGAACATTTAGAAACAAATTTGACTGGAAATCTTGACCCACAGCTCTCAGTTAAATTATTTTCAAAATATTCAACAGAATATTTGTTAAATTCATACAGATATTGCATACGCTGAAAACTATTTTGAATGTATTTTGACTGGAACCTGTTGTTGCCATAGGCGCAGCACCAGCTATTAACCAAATTCCTTTCGAAATATTGAACATAATATTTGATAAGTAATTTGATTGACACATGTTGCCTCCATAGGGTACAATGGCTATCAATGAAATGACCCTTCAAAATAGTCAACAAAATATTTAGGAATCTGAAAATCCAATGCTTTAATGGTTACCCTTTCACCCTTTAACCCTCATATCAGCCAAAAACGGCTTCTGCAGTGGTCTTGAGAAATGTCCATTTGCAGACCAAAGGAAGAATATTTTTGAAAATTTACTACTGAAATGACTGGCTCGATAACCGAGCCAGTCATTCCAGTGGTAAAACTTCTCTTGGTCTGCAAACAGATATTTTCTCTGAGAAAATTGAAAATTTTTTGAACAAATTCGATGGTTAACGGGTTAATGGTCAAATAAGTATTATTTTTTCATAGTAAAGTTCCATGTGCAGATAAAGAAAAGACTATTTTTGAAAATTTTACATGGGAATGACTGGTTCAATAAGCGAGACAGTCATTACAGTGGTAAAATTTCAAAAATAGTCTTCTCTTGGTCTGAAAAGTTTTGCTAAAGATAGTTACTACCAGCAGATACATAGATGACAGACGCATACTCAGAATTTCAGTTGCAGACGTGTGCCCACATATTCAAATGCATTTGCAAATGCATTTGCATTTGCGTGTGCACTTGTATTTGAATAAGTTGCAAACATTTGCATTTGCAGTTAAATGCAATGGCGCTAGGCTGCATTTGCACTTTCATTTGCATTTGAATCATTTACAAACATTTGCATTTGCATTTAAATGCAATACCCTGCACTTGGACCCAAGCCTAGCTCTAGTACAGTTCTTATCTAATGCATCACATAGAGACTAGTGCGTTACATCGTAGTGCTGCGAGACGATAGCGGGCGATTATACTGATTTCCAAATTACAACGGCCCGTGTTGATTCCGTAAATCTGAGAGCAGGCCATTTTGTTCATACACACCTTTCTTCACGATGTGGCATTTTCTTGATGCTATACGTATGTCAGAATAATGTGATGTGCAAAGTCCAGAGTGGCAAATAGGTTCTATACACAAGGTGTCTACGCTGTCATGTTCCCTTTGAATGCCAATAAAATGAGCATATTAGCATATAGATGTGATACGCACATCTCTACTTTGTTCTGAAGATCAAAGATGTGAACATTAAACAATGTAGCATCGACCTGTGCAGAAACTTATTTGCCCCTTTCGTAGATGGTGTTCTTGTATCGATAGCACTTTTAATGGAAGGATTCAATTTTAGCTATGGCCCGCCCATTTCTAAATAAGCTCCGCCCACTTGTATGCGCATTGGAATCGGTTTGAAACTTTAGGAACTTAATTTCTGAAATCTAAGTTTCACGGTAAATTTACAGGTAAGCTGTCGAATATCTTGAAACTAATTTGACTGGTGGCTGTTGCTCTACATAACGTGCATTAAATTGTAAATTCATCAGAGACATGCAAGTCGTACAATTCGAGATGAATTTTGATGACGGAGTCTACGGCATTATGATTGTGACTAATGCGTGACGTAAGTGATTATGACGTCATATATTTGAGTGACAGATCAACTCCTCCAACTTACCGTAGCCTGATCATGATAACGATGTTAATTGGCAGTGACCTAAGGATAATCGCAAACAAAATTTCCTTTATGGAGAGTTTTGCCGGTCATACATCTATGGTTGACATTAAGTATCGCAGAATAACAGGCAACATAGGTTACCAAAATAGTCTAGAGGAAAAGGTTTTTTAACTGAGAGTTATTTTGGAGTCTACGCGCACTTTTTGCAGATTATACACTTTCACTGTATACTTATGGCCAATCTATAGGGTGCCATCTTGACACCTTTGATTGCTCTTGTTGAATATTGAGTGGTTCCCCATATTGCCAATCATACTGTGCACATCTGCTGCGAAGTAGATGAAACTTGAACATCTCCTTTGTGATCCACGCCTCTCTTTGTGATCCATGCCTCTCTTTGTGATCCATGCCTCTCTTTGGGATCCACGCCTCTCTTTGTGATCCACGCCTCTCTTTGTGATCCACGCCTCTCTTTGTGATCCACGCCTCTCTTTGTGATCCACGCCTCTCTTTGTGATCCACGCCTCTCTTTGTGATCCATGCCTCTCTTTGTGATCCATGTCTTTTTTGTGATCCATGCCTCTCTTTGTGATCCACGTCTCTCTTTGTGATCCACGTCTCTCTTTGTGATCCACGCCTCTCTTTGTGATCCACGCCTCTCTTTGTGATCCATGCCTCTCTTTGTGATCCATGTCTTTCTTTGTGATCCATGCCTCTCTTTGTGATCCATGCCTCTCTTTGTGATCCACGTCTCTCTTTGTGATCCACCCCACTCTTTGTGATTCAATGGAGGAATCCAGTTGTAGCTATGCCCCGCCCATCTGTAGCTAAGCTCCACCTAAGATTTGCCCGCTTTGGAATCCATCGATGCATGTACTCCCTGAATCTCAATTTTCAGTGAACTATGTACGCTGCTGAATATTTTGAATCTAATTTGACTATGTGGTGTTGCTGCCTATGGTGGCAACAGTGCCCAGTTAAATTAGTTTCAAAATATTCAAACGCATGATTACAATTCGTACAACCTAGCGGGATATTATTAAGCGTTTAAGACGGACTAAATCGAGTCAGTCATGGTGCACTTGATTATGACGTCACCATACACGTCGCGTACGATTATCGTACGTTTAGCTACGCGTACGATTACGACGTTATGATAGATGGATAAACTGGATTCCTTAATTTGTTTTCGTTTTCTGTGAATGATATAAAGATCGCGTGATACAAAAAAATACACAACTTCTAGGATACACGTACATTCATCCTGGTGATGCCCCCCCCCCTCCCCCATAGCATATGCATAGTGCATGTGGTAGGGTCTATTAATAAAATTAATTTATTCTAGTGGAATGTAATACAGGTAAGCTGTTCAATATTACGAAATTAATTTGACAAAACATGAATTAGACAGCAGTGCAATGGACAGCAAAATCTATTTAACAGAACCTTTATTAAATTGTAAAAGGGCTTTCCAATTTGTGTCTTTCTGCTTAAACGGGGATAGCGACTACTGGGATGCGTTTAATCACAATAATAATATTTTTCGTCTCGGTACATAATCTACAATGCAATATTTGCATACGGCTTTAACGTTTTCAATATCAATGAGCTGCTTTATTGGCAAATATGTGGATCAAAAGCATTTCTGCATAACATGTATAAAAACGTGACACAGATGATAAAGTGAGCATAACACGGCACAAATAGCTGAGCATAAACACATCACGTATCATCGTGACAAGTATGTCAAGATAATGTCTACATTGACAACAATATAATTAAAATGACAGTTTTCATATTTAAAATGTTCAATACATGCTTGTAATTAGGCTATGCGAATGAGACATGTATGTATGAGAAAGGTCTTGCTTTAATTTCAATTTCTACTGGCCTTTTACATTTTGTTAATACTACAACTACACACTAATGGGCATGTTCATTTCTGAATGATATGATGAGATGGAGCATCACTCCGGATCATAGAATGATCAATTAAGTGACATAGGCTATTCAACTCAGAAATGAACATATCAGATCATTCCTGACAAAACGTCTCAATAGGGATCGAGATCGATCGGGTGATGCTGTTACTAAGTTGATCTGCCACACATGCTCACTGGTATCTGCTTAGCATCCACATGGAAAACTCAATATATGAATAAAAATTGGAAACATTTAATGTAGAAAGTAAAGATAATACAAATAAATTCAATGATGATGAGAAAAGATAAGTCTACCAGCAACTTTCCAATCATTATATATTTCTATGCTAAGCTGGGTCTTAAGTATTAAGCAAATAGATATGTTTACATCGAACGTCCTTCTAATTCGCGCTGACATTTGCAATATGAACGAAATATGCCACGTGATTACTGATTACAAAAATTAGACGATGATTATTCTTGCTCGTAGGATCATCAGTCCGGTTGTTATGGTTTTATTACTATATGAAGTTATCATTCAACAGCATTTGATCGTTCTCCGCTCGTTTCCTTTAATGTGATTGGAAGCTAAGGCAGCAATAGTTTCCAAACAATTTATGTCCAAAATATTCAACAGAAACTATGTTTCAGATTTCACCGTGTACAAAAATTGTTCTAATAACGTGTTTCTGTTTTTGTTTTTTGGGATCATGTTAACTTATTTACGGACTGTACTGTATGCCATATTACATCACTTGAATAGACAGCGTTAGATGAGGGGAGTGGTTGTTAAATAAATCCTTAGAAGATCCCATTGTCGTATCTTCGTTAGCCTCTCGTGTGAACTGGAAACGCGACGTAGGGATCTTTTCAAATTATCTATATATGGCCTAATCAGACCATAAAGAGACAAGCTGCTTTCAACTTATTGGTCTTTATACATGTACACATATTCATCTGTAATAATAATTAATGAACAGTTCGAACGTTGCCGAACCCTATACATAGTATCGACACCATGTCACGCATATAAATAAGTACCCAAATGTAAGAGAACACAAATCAAGACGACGACGACGACGGCGACGACGACGGCGACTACGACGACGACGACGTGGCTTTTTAAATATAGTCATTATTAGGGCTGCGCGATATACCGATACCATATTTAAAACCGATATCCTGCACTGACTTTTTCATAACCGATTATAAGAAATAAATATCGAAAAACCGAATATGAACATATTTTCGGTTTTTCGTATCAGGATTGTTAAAAATAAAAGATACTAACGAGCATGAAAAGTGTAATGAATAATAATGACCATACTTTCCATTAAGCTACGTTCGGGGCAACTAATAATTGAACGTGGCCCCAATTGCGCATATTGTGTAACTCCATGTAACTCGCTGTACGCCGAGAGAAATCAAGCAGCGAATTAATTAAATAAATATCCACTCGTCTTTTCTCTGGTAGTCTCCGATAAATTTGCAATATAAAACACAATACTAATGCAGGAATCTGTCATTGAAATTTGTATCGGGGAAAACATTTCTAAACAACGGCATCCATTTTATTTACGTCACCGGCTAATTAACATAATGCAAAGTCGTCCCAAAACTAAATCGCCCGAATGCATAAAAATCTCGCCAATAAATATAATGCTGAATACATTTTGCTGATTAGGATATAATTTTAAATAAAATTATTACTCAAACCGTTTTTAAAACGTTATCTTCTATACACAATATCATATTAACTTATGAAATTCGCGTTCGAAATATTACAGTTAATATTTTCTTCAAGGCATGATTTCGTCGCCGGGCCGAATTGGAAATGAAAGAAGAAAGGGAGATAATTACATCATAATTAATTACAATCACGTGATTTACGTCTTTTCACAACCAGTTTTGCTGATGATTTATGATTAATTTTGACAAAATCAACGATGCTTATTTAACTGTGCGTAATATTTAGGTGGTCTAATTAATAATTTCACTCCCGCAATGATGGATATTATGAGGTATATTAAGCTTTAAAGGCGTAAAATGTTACGAATGTATCAGGGCGTGAAAATATGTTCTGTTTTCGTGCTATTTTTTATAATTTAAATTTTTTGTTTCATGTCCATAAAACCGATATTCGGTTAAAACCGATATGAAAAATCATATCGAAACCGATATGGCTGTAAGCCAAACCGCGCAGCCCTAGTCATTATCCTTTTTAATGTCTAAATGTGTGGTCAAGAAGCAACATCTGTGCACATCGAGTGTCCATTTACGGACCGACGGGGACGATTGTTGAGAAATCTACCACTGGTTCGGACATAGAGCCAGTCATTTAGGTGATGGATTTTTGGCGATCGTCTTCTCCTGACCAACAAATGGACACTCCTCGGTACCATGGCAGAGGTCGGTTACGGCCGGCCTCGTCATAAAGGGGTTAAGTAGTGCCAATGTCAATGCGGATGAATGATACTGCTAATATAAATTACAATAATGCAATTGATGACTTATGACCTAGATGATGCTAATTATCATAATGTCTAGCCGCCATAACGTGTAAATCCTGTAAAATCATCGTTCACCATATGTCACTTTGTGACCTGGGCGGAAAATAAACTGAAACTGAATAGATTTTAACCCTTTCATGGGAAAACCGGATATTGCACCGGTCTTGGGGAAATTCCATTTGCAGGCCAAGAGAAGGCAGTTTTGAAAATTTACCACTGAAATGACTGTCTCGATATTACTTTCAGTGGTCAGATTTCAAAAATGGTATTCTCTTGACCTGCACATGGGCAATCAATAAGCAAATATTTGGATTTTCATGACCAAATTTTGCCATAATTTATGGTTAATTAAAACCATGCACTCGTCTCTGTTATACGAATGTGGAACTTCACACATCTCATCTATATTACATGACTTGAAGTGAGAATCTCGCTTGTCTTATGTATTTACCTCGACAAAAGGCTGCGTCCATGTTATCTATATCGCGCAACGCGTTCACAAGGAAAGACATGTCTAGGTAACTGGTCAGGCGCGTACACTAGTGTATGAATCCACGCGTTTTTGACACTCAGGCCCATACAATTCACTTTAACTAAATTAAACTGCAATAATCATATATTATCCCCATGCTGTATTCAATTAGTCCACAACGTTTTAATTATTTGCTTAAAGCTATTAAGCGTTATTGCAGGGAGATATGTCTTCAATATAGCCGCCAATAAGAAATGTTCACAGAGAGCGTCAGATGGCGATAACATAATAGATCGTCCTTATTCGGGACGTGAATAAAGGGACGTGTATGATAGATAGATAGATAGTTTATTGCAAAAATCCAACATAAGGATACGGCAATACAAGTACAATCGTATAAATAAACAAGATATATGAAATAACTATAGGCCCTATATAAATAAATAAACACTACTTAATTAAATATCTACATATTATACAAAGCAATAGGCAAATCGCGCCCACAACCGGATTAACTACTGCAAAAGATTGATCCACATCAAGTTATGCGCCGGACATTTGCACGTATGTGTCAAAAGAGAACAGCGTCGTCGCAAATATGCAAAGAGCCATCTCCGTATGTCTGGTTGATTTACAAGAAGGAACAGGGCGTTAAAATGCGTACCTGATAACGCTGGTGACTGGGCCAGTGTTGGGATAATATTGCCCAGTAACACGCGTTATCAGCTTTACTTCTTGATCACGTACTACCTTCGTGATATATAGCAAATTAACCGATTCTTCTTTCGCTAAACATCAGACAAATGTCAATAAGACCGTCATTGTAACTTCGTTGTCACTTTTCTGGAGATTGTCCCTCCATACGACTAATCATCACGTATTTATATTTAGAAAATCTTAGATATTTCTTTGATTTGCCGCGACACCTAACCGCATCTATTCATATATAATAGCAACTTCTGATTCTTATTCCTTCAACACTCATATCATCCAAAAACAGCTTCTGGTTTTGGGAATTTGCAGACCAGGAGATGACTATTTTTGACAATTTACCACTGGAATGACTGGCTCGATATCCGAGCCAGTCATTCCAGTGATAAATTTTCAAAAATAGTCTTCTCTTGCTCTGCAAATTGACATTTTCTATGAGAAAATTTAAATTTTCTTGAAACAATTCGAGGACTAAAGGGTTAATGTCCAATTCTCAAACAGGTTTTATAATACGCTCCATATGAGCATCAATAACGGCATATATCGAGCGGTAATGGCGTGTATACATGTCCACCAAGCAGAAGATACACTGCATCCCATAAATAAGCAAACATGTTCCCCAAACAAAAACAGAAACATGTTAGTTAGTACAATTTTGTACTTAATTTGATTGGAAGTCATAGCTGCTTTATGCAGCAGGATTGCAATGAAATTAAGTCCAAAAACATTCAAGATAATATTTTATTTTGTTTCGAAAACATAATAAGTTATTTCTGAGCTCTGTTCTAAGCAGTCCTTTCAGCTCTTGAACATGTATGGTCAGGTCAGGTTATCTGCGAGCTCTACAGGGAATCCCGTCGTACAAAGTGCCCGTCTTAGGCCGAAACAGAACAACAGCTAACGTGTAATCAACTATTTATCAGACATAATACGGAAATTTAGTTACCTCTTTGGGATGTGGAGTTTGTTTGAGTGTAGCTTGTGTGCCCATCTTGGTCACCTATTCAGCACAAGTTGGCGGCCACTGGCTACGTCGCGCAGAAAAGCCCAGGACATAGCCTACCTGGCAACAATACCTCTACCATTAACGTCGAGACTAATTTGTTCAAACGGAAATTTTAAGTTGTCTATTGAAATTTATAGACACCAACCAACCATAAACCAAGAACCGTGAACCTAAAAAATGGAGACCCTATACCAGTGGTCTACCAATCAATGTTGTCATGTGACTCTACAAGAACTGGCCAGAGTAACGTAGCCAGCGACCGTCAGTTTGTGCTGGGAAGTGACCGAGATGGTCCCTAAAACTACACTCAAACTAATTACACATCACGGAGAGCTAATTAATTTTCCTTATTATGAATTATCCGGGGATCGGGAACAACATTTTTGGAAATATTTAGCAGTCGGTTGACTGACAAATAATCAACTATCGCTACTATAGCTTGCTAATAGAACGTGGCCCTTGCAATTGACCTTTCCACTGCATCCATACATTATATGACGTCATAATCAACTACGTGACATGTAGAATGACATCATAATAAATGACGTCATTATGATGTCATGAATGATGTAGATATGTACGTCATGAACCTATATTTGACGACGGACTATGCGTTGTTATACGAATTGTATGTCTTTACTATTTAATTAATAGTCTGTTGAATATTTTGAAACTAATTTGACTGGACGCTGTTGCTGCCATAGTCTTCAGGAAACTGACAGTCAGCACATTCGGGGATAGATGAATCCCAACACGGCGAAGTGTGGGTAGAGCTTAGCTAGTGATGGCCGGGGCATAGCTAAAACTGGAAAGGTTCATTGAATAAGCAGCAACGCTGAAATAAGTCTAGGACCGTGTTCTCACTAGCGAGTTAATCGGGAATAATTTCATAACAATAACAATAATAACTTCAGTATGACGTGACTCCAGATTAATGCTCCAATGATAACCCGGCCTTACTGAATGGAACGGACTGGCTCCAGTCTAAAGCCTATGACTAACTATATCTTAGTGGGAATCCATATAATGTGGAAGCTAAACTGATTGGGCCATGTCTACGCTAGGTCGTGATTACAATGATGGTTAATCATTTAACGTTATATGTTACTTTAGTATGGCATTTAGAGTAACAACATGATTGAAAATAACACGTTTTAAGTCTTACCTATGGTATTTGACAGGCGTTAGCACAAATAACTACCTTAAAAGGAAAGATATCTGAATTTCGTTATTAAAATTATCTATTGATTGAAACCACCGTTTATCATAATACACTGCATTGACCAGAAATGTAGCTATATGCGGCGATTGGAACCATGATATGGACTTAACCTAATATCTATAAGGATGTCAATCACACTCTACACCATGATTGAGTAGAGCCATGCATATGGTATGGGATGATACTTCCTGGATATGGCTGGTGACCATGAGTGCAGATAAGAAAATGTATTGGCCATATAATAAAGGATTTGGTTTGAGAGCTATCTGTATGCAAAATGCGTTTAAAACGGTTATATGCATTTATAATATCTTGAATACAGATATAAAGTCAATCTAATCTGCACAGCATTGTTCCAGAACAAAATTCTTATTTCAATTCATGAAATTTCCAACTGAATATAATCGTGTTCTTGGAAACAATTTTCAATTCTATGTTCATAATTCTAACCAACCCTACGATTACCAGGAAAAAAACATGAGAAAAAAAATAAAATAAATAATGAACACCCCAGCATCCCCTCCACGTCCATCCCCACCCAACCACAACCCCACCAACCCACCCCCTCCACATATATATGTTTTTTCCCCTACTACAAACATAACAATCTAATTTATTATTTACTCCCATGTGGATGCGTGTGCTGTGCTGTTTGCCACTGCCGAATCTATATCATGCAGCCAAATAAAGACCTCTTGAACTTGAACAGGGTACTCAGAAAGCTATTATTGTAAATATATAATAATCGAAAAATAAAAATACATAGTTAGAGATTGTATGATAGGGGCGTCAAGCTTGGTTTATTAGACGATATATTAGTAACATTAACGGCTCTTGTATCAACCTAACCTTTGAATGGGCAAGTTGGACAAAACCGACCTCTGCCGTGATCTTGAGAAATACACATTTGCAGGCTAAGAGAAGAATATTTTTGAAAATTTACTACTAGAATGACAGGTTAGGTAACAGAGCCAGTCATTCCAGTGGTGAATTAAAAAAATACTGCTCTTGGTCTGCAATTGGACACTGGCTAAGCAGAAATTTGAATTTTCCTGACCATTACACTTTTGATGAATGTGCTTTTGAAGAATAATAGAAATCTATTTTTTTTCGTTATAAATTTACAAAAAATATTCTTTGGTTGCAAAAATCAAATGTTCCTTGAAAAGTATTGGCAACTAAATGATTAATTGAAATAAAAGTCTTTTGAGCGCTTGCACGCGCTGTTAACACAAGAGTGGTTAACTGTTCAATAGCACGAGAGACAGAACATGAAGAACATCTTACCTGCCAGGACCACCCACGCCCATCCGCGGTCAATGGGTAAGTTTGGATCGGACTCTGGGAAGGTCAGCTTAGTCATGGTTACAGATTATCTTGATTTCAGATCAACACCACGTGCATTGCATAAGTGTACCACAATCTGATGTCACAAATCAAACGTTGGCACCGTTAGAAACTGCGTAATGTTACTGTAAATAGACCTACACTGTCATCATTAACTATAGTGTGGCGTTACAATATATAATCCGATGCGTACTACAGTCACCTTTGCGCCGCTGTTAGAATGATAGGACCTATGCGACTATTCTCACGTCATATGCCCTGAGATGGAAATATGAAGAACGATTCCATGGAAATTGATCCAATATTGTTAATTTAAGGCTTCACTGGCTAAATTTGGTCAAAAGAATAAAATTATTTGCTTATTGAATGCTCATTTGCATACCAAGAGAAGACTTTATCGCTGGATTGATGGCCTCGGCTATCGAGTTCCAGTGGCAAATTAAAACAATACGTCTTCTCTTGGCCTTCTCTTTACCCCTAGTTACAGAGGCCAATTTTTTTGCCGGTTAACTATGAAAGGATCAAATTGACAAATAAGCACTTTACCGGTATAAGCCGTGGTCAGTTGTGAATATTTGAACCGGATATTTGGGTTTAAAAAAACAATTTGCAAAAGAAAAATAATTTATCCGGCTGACAAATAACCTGTTATTAATGGTAAATCTTGTTTTGACTGCCGTTGGTCATTGCTCCACCATTGCAGATAGTTGTCTGACTGTTTATACATAGTTAGTACACTAGCTACGTCAGTACATCCAGCTATCTGAAAGGAGGCTAGTACTGGGCAATGATGTCCTTGGAAAGCAAAAGTTGTGACTGATAAACACGTCCTTGCTTTAACCCCTCTTGTGTTAACTTAACCTGTTAATGGTCAAGTTGGTCATACCTCCGAACTGATCTTGGGAAATATCCATTTGCATGATAAGCGGTAACAGAGCAAGTCATTCCAGTGGTACATTTTCAAAAATACTCTTCCTGGTCTGCAATCGGACACTGGCTAAGCAGAATTTTGAATTTTCTTGACCATTATACTTTCGATGAATGTCCATTTGAAGGATAACAGAAATAAATTTTTTGTAAATTTTCCGTATAAATTAAAAAAAAAATACTCTAGCTGCAAAAGTTCAAAGTTTCTTGAAAATTATTGGCAATTAAACGGTTAATTGAAATAAATCGTCTTTTGAGCGCTTTAATGCGCTATTGACACAAGAGTGGTTAATATACGGGCGCGTATAGTAAAAGAAGAAAGCTCGCTAACGTTTACGCTTACGTCCATATACGCGTGTGTGTCATATGCGCATGCTTGCTTCGCGATGATTCTGCTCTAAATGTTTATTTAGACACCTTAGTTTCCAGATACTTTGCTCTCTCGAAGATAATGTGTTAGAAAGATGCGGAGAAAACCGATAGTCACTGGAGAGTCTGTTAGAAGCCAGTCGAAGCCCAGGACGCTGCTATCTTCGTCACGCGAACTGATTCTCTAACAACTGTCACCACAACAACGGATCTTTAATAGACAATTGCAAAATCGCTTGGAAACGCTGGAACCGAACGTCTCCGTCGTTTATTGTCGTGACCTGAGCAGATGCGCACGACAATCGTCTAACACACCGAAAGACAATCAGCTTGAGATGACGCTTATAATTTGTCGTCAACAACTTAAGCCTCTAGATTACGGAATGGAAACCGTGATTTTTGTATGGCATGTCTGTTGCTTTGGCACACGCACTCAGAACTGCGTCCGTATATGGCAACCGCGAGTTGTATTCACTGGAAAGATGGGTACAGTAACGCTCATAATTAAGTCAAAATATTTCCAAAACAAAAGCAGAAACGTGATAGTTAGTAAGAGATGTTCTGTAAAACATAGGCAGCAATATTTTCCAAACCAATTATGTTCCAAATATTCAACAGTGCGTTTTATTTTATTTTGGCGGTATTTCCGAGCTGTATTGATGGTCATACAGTGTGATGGATACCCCCTGAACATACCCACATACTCGCGTCTGGAAGAGAATCACAACACATATAAACGCGCACTAGTGTGGAAGAGGGTCTCCACCGTGGACATGCACGCACATACACGCATGCGCACGCACTCAGGCACACATGCACGTACAAACGTACGCATCGACTCACGCACGAACCCACGCTAGTGCCCTGGACTTCATTACAGACACACGGACGCACCTATGTATATATATATAGTCTCCAGTCTCCACTATAGACACGCGCACACACTAATGTGTTATGCACTTCAAAATAGAAACGCTTACGCATCAGTGTACTAGACACTTCAAAATATACACCCCGGCGCGCTAGTGTGATTGACTCTTCAAAATAGACACACGCACACGCTATTGTGTTAGACCGCTCACTCAAGACATACGCACAGTAATCATCTTGATGGACCTCTCAATCAAGCTATAGTGTGTTAGATTGTTCACAATCGAAACACGGGTACACTAGTGTGTTAGACTCTTCACAATAAACACACTACACGCGCACATTAGTGTGTTAGACATTTCACAATAAACACACGCGCGCACGCACACACGCACACACGCAAGCACGTACACACGCACACGCATTAGTGTGTTAGACACTTCATAAATAGACAATCGGACGCATTAGTGTGTTAGGCACTTCACAATAGACACACTCATTTATTATTGTGATAAACACTTCACAATAGACACATGGACGTATTATTTTGTTAGACACGTTACAATAGACACACGCACGTATTATGGCCTTACACACTTCATAATAGACACACGGTCGTATTAGTGTGTTAGACACTTCACACTAGACACATGGGCGTATTATTGTGCTAAACACTTCACATTGGACACATGGACGTAGTACTGTGTTAGACTCTTCACAATAGATACACGCACGTATTAGTGTGTTAGACACTTCACAATAGATACACGTACGTATTATGGTGTTAGACGCTTCACGATAGACACACGCACATATTAGTATGTTAGACACTTCACAATAGACACACGCACGAATTAGTCCATTAGACACGTCACAATAGACACACGCACGTATTAGTATGTTAGACACGTCGCAAGAGACACACAGGCGTAGTATTGTGTTAGATAATTCACCACAGACACACAGACGTATTAGTGTGTTAGGCAGTTCACAATAGACACACGCACACACGAATGGTCTAGACTTTTCACAATAGACACATTTACGCAATAATGTGCTAGACTCGTCGCAATAGACACACTGGCGCACTAGTGTGTTGGACTCTACACAACACATCGCGTACGCACTTGCATGTTAGACACTTCGCTATAGGCCACGCATGCACTAGTGTGTTAGATACTTCGCTTTGGACCACGCACGCACTAGTGTGTTAGATACTTCGCTTTAGACCACACACGCACTAGTGTGTTAGATACTTCACTACAGACCACGCCCGCACTGGTGTGTTAGATACTTCGCTTTAGACCCCGCACGCACTAGTGTGTTAGACACTTCGCTATAGACCACGCACGCGCCTGTGCAAGAGTCTTCACGCTACAGCGGTAGAAAGATACATCGATCCTTTTAACGCTGAAAACACATATCACAATTTGACGATAGAAGATGATATTTAGTTATTTTGACGTGATATTGGTGCAACAGCTTAGAGCAAGGTCGTTTTAACCCTCACATGCCAGAAATAACAAATTCTGTATGATGTATTGAATATCCTATTAAATATCTTGAAACTAATTTGACTGCAAGATGTTGCCTATGGCAGCAACAGGTTCCAGTCAAATCAGTTTCAATATATTTAACGTCTTTCCTGCATAGATGTCTTGAAAGTCACTTGGATTCCAAGCATAAACGGCTTAACTTAAACACCGCAGAGAAAACATAATTAATCAGACAAATCTGCACCAAAAAGCGTCTAAAATACAAATGTTTCTAATATTTGATTTAAACAAAGTTTCTAATATTTAACCGAATATGCCTAAAATAGAACACACTCTTGTTTCGGTCGCTAATCGCATCTCTAGCCACGGATCTACAATAAAATCAATCGTCTTAATGCACATAGGCCTAGATATCTTACCAATGATACAACGCAGCGATATCGTATACAGTTTCTGAGCAACGACAGTCCCCGGATGGAAGATGCTGTTTCTTACACACGTGGTATCTGGGTTTTTTTCTTGGAACAGATTTAGCGATTAAGCTTCATTGAATATAGATTACGTTTCGACATCCTGTATCTCAAACGACGAGACAATATTGAGCAATACACAGCTAAGAGATATTGTACTGCGATGATGGCGGCCGACTTGTCAAAGAACCAGGCACGCCTTTCCGAGCAAGAGATTTTATCATGAATTTACCGGTAACTGATATTAACCGGAGGGAAAACTTGCTTGATATTTTGAAAACAAGTTTACTGATAGTTGTTGGCGCCTCTGGCACCAACGACTACCAGTCAATCTGTTTTCAAAATAGCCACTAGATAAATCGTCTAATACTTGTGATCTTTGGCTCAAATCGAATGAAAGTGGTCGATAGTTAAATCAATATTTCTGACAATCGATAGCGTACCCACCCTTGTACTAACTCACTTCCCACATCGAGTAAAGCTGTGTTTTTCTACAGATGCGCTCAGGCGTATATCTGTGTTCGTTTATTCTCCCGTTCTAACCAACCTATTTGCGTGATGCTATGTATACATGTCGCTGGTAACTATTTATGGAATAACTAGGACATAATAACGGTAATAAACTTTCACAATCGTAGATGTTAGGTACGGTTGATCGCAAAGCAGGTTCCAATTTATGCCACAATTTATGCGATCAGCATGGTTTTGTAAAATGAAAATTATTTCGAAGCGAGCTTTAGCGAGTTTAAATTAATTTTTATGAACGAGGATCATGCGTTTGATAGTAACTGTGAATGAGTCTTAGGCCCGATTTATAAGTCGAACTTCTCTTGTGCCGTGCCAGCTAAATCTGCCTGAAAATGGCGGAGTCCACTATATAAATCAACCAGAAAAACTTTGTAAAATGTCCGCTTTTGGTAGCCTGTCCACATACATTGATTGTCAAAATGTTAGTAATTTTACGCCTGTCTTCCACTCTGCAACAAACTCCAAAAGCCGAAATGACAACATGTTTGAGACTCAATAGAGTGCGACACATTTCTAGTCATGCCCCGCCCATTTCTAGCTAAGACCCACCCACTTTCTACACCGTGTTGGAATAGTTTTGAAACCTTGAAATCTGACACCCCCACCCCAACCCCACCTCCCCAACCCCACCCAACCACCCCACCACGAATCTTAATTGCATGGTAACTATACCGTAAGGTGTTGCATATTTTGAATTTAATTTGACTGGAGTTTATTGCTGCATATGACAGCAAGTGCTCCTAATCAAATTAGTTTAAAATACTTAACAGATATGTTTAGTAAATTGTAAATTCACAAAAGGTGTACAATTTGTACACCTTTGTGAAAAACCATGTCCCGCTCATCCCTAGTCACACTCCACCCACACTTCACCCGTTGTGGGATCGATCGATTACTGCACTAACTGAATCTAAAATTCCACAAAACTATACGTGTAAGTTGTAGAATATTTTGAAGCTAACTTGACTGGGTGCTGTTGATACTTATGGCAGCAACAGCGCCCAGTCAAATTAATTTTAAAATATTAAACAGCATGTTTATTATATAGTAAAGACATACGATTCGTTCAACAACACTTAGTTCGCTTTAAATTAAGCGTTCGTGCCTTATGACGTCATTTGATTGATGTATACACTAGAATCGTCCATTATTTATTATGTCAGATGCTTGACTGACAGATTGGATCCATCCATTAATCGTAATAAGCTATTATATCTAATTTTCACATATATACATATGATTTTATCACCATTTTGTGTTTTATATTTTTCTCATTTTATCGATTCACTACTGATGGTTGTGATCAATGGCCAACAAAATAAAGCATACAACAGCTTATTATTTTCAGATTTGAAATTGCTTTAAAGTTGCATAATCCGTCAAATTTTATTAAATTATATACTTTTAGAGGCTTAAACTGTGAGCCTATTAAATAAATCTTAACATATGATGATTTCATTCCATATAAATTAATATAAGTTTTTAAGCTGCGAAATTGAAATAGAGGAACGGGCCTCTATTTCAATTTCGCAACTTAAAAAAATTATATTAATTTATATGGAATGGAATCATCATTGCATTGCATTTATTTTAATAATATAAAGTTACTAACAGCATTGTGAGGTCTTCGATGCGAGACAACAACAGACCTGTGTAGTAATGTAGTAATAGATTGTTTACGACGAAAGCCACTAGGGCGTGATTAGTAACGATAGTTGAAGATACAATGCTACGTAACCCAAGGGTGCCGCGTCGGGGTGAGTGGGTTTGTGGGACTAGGACGCGCACCCATCTTTTCAGGTTTCTCTCAATGGCACAATTTAGTTATCAAAATGTGAGAGATTGCTTTTCAGGGCATATAATTTTCAAAGATCTTCGAGAGTGGGGTGGAGGGTCCCAGGGATGTTCCGCTACACAATCACTATTTCAGACAACCTGGCAGCACCCGTGCGCCTAGGTTTACGGAAAAAGTGACTTGTCTGATATAAAGCTAGCCCTGCTTACTGCTTATGATCGGTCCGCGCTTAGACATATTAGTACAACACATAATATCCTGTGGAATAATGGCGGGATCTGTTACTCAAGTATCTGATGTCATAATCGACACGATAGTGAGTATGCCCGTCACGAAAGTGGGAATGCCAGTCACGATAGCGTCTGAATTGTATATCCGTCGTTAATTTACAAATTAATACACATTTCTGCTGAATATTTTAAAACAAATTTGACTGGGAGATGTTACTGACATAAACAGCAGCAACTTCCAGTCACAATTATTTCAAGATATTTAACGAGTTTAACGCTGGCTTTCACTTACACTATTAGTGATGCGTGCGTGTGACCCAACATACGCTATCCAACTTACCAAGATTTCCGATAATTCGATATATCGTTAAATCTGGGTTGCTAACTCCCTGCGCAATATCGTTCGCTGGTTAAACCTATGGACCAGATACTGCATTGTTTTTTAATGAAAGGCACTATTCTGTAACGTCCCTGTTGATTTAGAATGGAGATCAGAGAAACCGAGTGCTGGAATCGGTTTCGACACATAAATTGCTAGAATCTAATTTTCACGGTAAATTTACAGGTAACCTGGTGGTTCCTTTCATCTTGTGAAACTCATTTGACTGGGGCTGTGTTATGTTGCAACAACTCACAGTTAAATTAGTTACAAAATATTCAAAGTATAAATTCAGAAAGAACGTAAAATTCATACGCTTTCGTAAAGGAATTTTTATTTACGTGACAGAGGGACGCCATTTTGCTTGTCACGTCAGCTAACATGTACATATTTGAGTGTGACAGCAGATACGTGAGCCACATATAGGATCACTCTATTGCATTGCTACTCATCTAATTACATTACACCGCAATGGGGGATTCCAGTTTATCCATCAATCATATGACGTCATAATCAAACGCGTATGATGACGCCATAATCAACTGCGTAATGGCTGAAGTTCGTCACGTTTAATTGATGACGAACTAAGCGTTATTGTACGAATTATATCGCTTTACTATTTAAAAAACAAGCTGTTGAATCTTCTGAAACTAATTTAACTATGAGCTATTGCTGCTATAGGTACCAACTTACAGGACCCAGTCAAATTAGTTTCAAAAGATTCACCAGCTTACCTATATATTCTTCTGGTAATTGCGATTCAGAGAGTGTGGGGATCGATCAATCCCAATACGGCCAAGGTGTGTGTGGATCTTAGCTAGAGATGGACTAAAACTGGATTCCTCCATTCAATCGAGTATGTCGCCAAACATTTCGACACATCATCAAACATTTCGACACATCAGCAAGCATTTCGACACATCATCAAACATTTCGACACATCATCAAACATTTCGACATATCATCAAGCATTTCGACACATAATCAAACATTTCAATAAATCCTCATGACTAAGAGCAGAAAGCGTATTTATCAAAGTGGCCAAAGTGAAGACCGCACCAAACCACACCGGGCGCCCAATGCCATTCTGAGCCACATTAGCGAACGCTTAAAAGATCTTGCTATTCAGCAAGCAGACTCTCTAGCAGATGAAATCACTTCCACTGATGACTGTTACAAAATGTTTCAGGCAGCCCGGGCTCTGAGAGTTACTCACTACACACCAACACTCACTGTACACAACTATGAAGGACACTTTATCTGGCTGACCTGGGCAAAGCCGATGCGATCCGAGACTGGTTCAAGGAAAGGTTCACTGACCACACTGATGAGCCCTTGTACCCGTTCTCAGGAGACCCCAGGCCATTATTAACACCAATTAAAACACCAGAAGTTGAGAAGGCACTTAAAGCCCTGAAAAATGGACGTGCATCTGGACCTGATGGCATGAGCAATGAACCATTCAAATATGCAAGTGACATTATCTCAAACCGATCACGCGCCTAATTAAGTCAGCTTTTATGTACCAACTTCCCATCGACGCTGTAGGCCAAGGCGCCTTTATCGCACTACCCAAGCTCAAGAATCCACCCGGCTCCCAGCCAAGCTGTGGCCCTTTGTACTAGACAACAGCATACGTAAAATCCTATCTAATGTTGCTCTATGCCGCGTCCGAGACAAGATCGATGACTTCACTGGATCATGTCAAAGTGGCTTCAAACGTGGACGCAGCTGTGCAGACATTGTATGGGTTCAACGCACGCTTGTGTCGGTAGTCGTGTCCAAACACTGGGATTTCCACAAAATGGGCATTGACATGTCACGAGCCTTAGACACAATTCAAAGATCCTGGTGTACTACGCCAGGCCAGTTGCAATGAAGATGAGCTACGAATAGTGATACTACTGCTTGCAGACACCACGCTGAGAGTACGAGTCAGGTCAGCGAAGTCTGTAGAGTTTGAGACATAAATCAGCTCCCCACAAGGAGATGGTTTATCTCCAGTGCTTTTCACCTGTTACCTTGCTGCTGCATTTAAATCAGGACTCGGTACGCTCAAGTCAAGAATGGACCTGAGGAAGCTAAGAATTACGGCTGAAGACAAGACACAGTGGGCAAAAATATAGAAGGACTGATTGCAGCTGTAGGATGTTTCTGCTACTACAGCCGTAGAATACAGTAATCATACTACGAGCACACCGTCAAGTATTCCATTACAGCACACAGGCATCCATTTGTTTCGTTGAACATCGTATTGTATTAACATCCGTTAATTTGCATTGCCTAACATTACACGTCATTACGTCACAAATTCTCCTTTACTCACATACTCTCCAATGGAGGAATCCAGTTTTGCAGTCAATTATATGACGTCATAATCAGCTACGTGACGTGCAGGCTGACGTCATAATCAATTACGTCCTGAATGACGTAGGTAAGTTCGTTGCGACCGCATAATTGACAACGGACTAAGCGATGTTGTACAAATTGTATATATACACCTGTGCAAAAGTTAAGCACCACCCTATTTTTACGCACATGCGAGGGTATATTCATGTGCTATGAAGAAAGCAATAGCATAAACATTTATGTACCCATCCATCTTAGTGCAAGAGGTAATAATGCAACTAGAGGAATGCTGATTATGATGGTGGGGAAACACTGTATGTTTTTGTTTGAACTAGAAAACGAGGGCTGAATATGGTTACGTTGACACAACTGACAACTATTGCCCTACAGTTGACACACGTGGCTAGATTGTCATTAATGGTGTCTGAAAACGAAGTTTAACATCAGTGCATGAGTTTGAGACTGTCATTATTAATACCGGGTATATCCACCTTGTGCCTGGATGACGGCCTGGACACGACGTCTCATGCTGGTCACCAACCGACTGATACGCCATTGTGGTATTCGTTGCCATTCAAGATGGAGTGCGTTTGTTAATTCCTGTAGGTTCTGCACAGGAGGATCCCTCCTTCTCACCATGTTTCCCAGAATGTCCCAGATATGCTCAATAGGGTTCATGTCAGGGCTCCTTGCTGGCCATGGTAGGGTTTCGATGGCATTCTGGCAGAGGTATTCATGCACAGCTCTAGCACGATGTGGTCGGGCGTTGTCATCCATGAATATAGGGTGGGTTCCAGGTGCATGATTTACAAAATGAGGGACCACAACTCTATCCAGTATGGAATCTTGATATCTTTGTCCATTTAGTGTTCCAGGTACAGTCAACAGATCCAGCTTACAATCAAATGAGATGCACCCCCATATCATAACGGAACCTCCACCAAATGGAACTTCTTCCATGATGTTACGTTGGTCGTACGCCGTGCGTCTGGACCTCCATACACGAGTTCGACCATCTGTGGCATGAAGCAGGAACCGACTTTCATCGGACCAGTGTACCCGTCTCCAGGATCTCATGTTCCAGTGTCTTCTTTCGTTGCACCACCTCAGACGCTCCTCTTTGTGGTGTGCAGTGAGGAGAGGACGTCTGACAGGTCTCCTAGCTTTCATGCCAGCAGCATACAGTCTCCTTTTGACGGTAGACATTCAACAGCTTACCTATATAGTTTTCTGGAAATTGATAGCCAGGTAGTTCAAGGGATCGATCGACCCCAACACTGGCGGAGTGTGAGTGAAGCTTAGCTGGAGATGGCCGGGGAATAACTAAAACTATGTTCCTCAATTAACTATGGAACAAACGCGAAGTCATTAACCCTTTAAGGCCTGAATAACCAGAATTAAAATTTTAGAGCAATCGTTGATGTAAACTGCTGTGCATTTTGAAACAAATTTGACAGGAGCCTGTTGCTGCCATCGGCAGCAATATCAATTTCAAAATATTCACCAGCTTACCTGCAGGCCTATAGTATATAACTTGATATTTAGATTCTCATAATTCATGGTTCGATCGTTCTCAACACGGGCAAAGCGTTGGCGGGGCTTAGCGAGAAATGGGCGGGGCATAGCGAGAAAAGCATCCTTTTATTAAAATTTCCATGTTTCGTACCTTGCTTCTATCACATGATCTGCATGTTCATTATCTCCTGCGTCAGAAACTATCGCATTATGTCTGTTTCTCGCTCGCATATTTCTGTCATGTCCCTACGTATTTCGCTGACAACCGTGACTATGGTTATCAGGTGTCTACACCTTCAATTGCTAGACAATGAATTTACTCATTCCATCGCATACAATGGCACAATGGTGTGGTAGTCCTGGTTTAGATGATGGAGCGTGTAGTTGTTAGGTGTGTAACAATATGTATCATCTATCGCATTAAATACGCATATCGTATCATGACTTGTGTATTGAAGATACGCCACGATTAACAACAGAGCCTATTTTTAAAACTATTCTATTGTGCATGATCATGGTACCTATTTCTAACAGAATGAACCTTTCCAGCTTATCCATCAATCGTATGACGTCATAATCGATCAATCCCGAACACCCTGACTATCAATTTACAGAAAACAATACAGGTAAGCGGTTGAATATTTTGAAACTTATTTTACTGAGCATATGGCAGCAACAGCGCCCAGTCAAATTAGTTTCAAAATATTCAACATAATGTTTATTAAATAGTAAAGACATACAATTTGCACAACGTGTCGCGCTATTAATCGGTTAGGACGGACTAAATCGAGTCATTCATGCTGCAATTGATCATGACGCCATCTTACACGTCCCGTAGATGATTATGACGTCATATGATGGATGGATAAACTGGAAAAGTCCCTTGCGCCAAGGATCAGATCCCTCTATTTGTCTCTACATTTCCACACCAATTTATATAGATATGTTTTTACATTGCGTTTGAAGATTTCATCAAAATGCGTTAGAAATAAGTGGGGGCCTAACGATGTTCACCATTTTTTTATTCACAATGAATGACGTCATGAATGACGTCGATAAGTACGTCACGAACACATATTTGAAGACGGTCTATGCGTTGTTGTACAAAGTGTTTGCTTTTACTATTTAATAAATATTCTGTTGAATATTTTGAAACTAATTTGACTGGGCGCTGTTGCTGCCATAGGCAGCAACATCACCCAGTCAAATTGGTTACAAAATATTCAACAGCTTTCCTGTATAGTTTCCAGGAAATTGATAGCTAGGGCATTTGGGGATCGATCAATCCGAACACGGCGAGGTATGGGTGGAGCTTAGCTAGTAATGGGCGGGGTATAGCTAAAAATGGAAATGTCCATTCTTGATAGTTTCAGAGTATACAAAACAATCTTTATTTTCATTTCCACTACGACATTAAATATTTTAGAAAACGGGTCTGCAGGATTTCAGGATTGGTCAGGAAAATGTAAAGTCATCCATCCGCAGGTCGAGAGGATTTTTTAAGTGGCACAGTGTAGTGATTGACATAGCGAGTGTACCAGGCACTCACATGTAAACTATACACCTGTGCAAAAGTTAAGCACCACCCTATTTTTACGCACATGCGAGGGTATATTCATGTGCTATGAAGAAAGCAATAGCATAAACATTTATGTACCCATCCATCTTAGTGCAAGAGGTAATAATGCAACTAGAGGAATGCTGATTATGATGGTGGGGAAACACTGTATGTTTTTGTTTGAACTTGAAAACGAGGCCTGAATATGGTTACGTTGACACAACTGACAACTATTGCCCTACAGTTGACACACGTGGCTAGATTGTCATTAATGGTGTCTGAAAACGAAGTTTAACATCTGTGCACGAGTTTGAGACTGTCATTATTAATACCGGGTATCTCCACCTTGTGCCTGGATGACGGCCTGGACACGACGTCTCATGCTGGTCACCAACCGACTGATACGCCATTGTGGTATTCGTTGCCATTCAAGATGGAGTGCGTCTGTTAATTCCTGTAGGTTCATGTCAGGGCTCCTTGCTGGCCATGGTAGGGTTTCGATGGCATTCTGGCGGAGGTATTCATGCACAGCTCTAGCACGATGTGGTCGGGCGTTGTCATCCATGAATATAGGGTGGGTTCCAGGTGCATGATTTACAAAATGAGGGACCACAACTCTATCCAGTATGGAATCTTGATTTCTTTGTCCATTTAGTGTTCCAGGTACAGTCAACAGATCCAGCTTACAATCAAATGAGATGCACCCCCATATCATAACGGAACCTCCACCAAATGGAACTTCTTCCATGATGTTACGTTGGTCGTACGCCGTGCGTCTGGACCTCCATACACGAGTTCGACCATCTGTGGCATGAAGCAGGAACCGACTTTCATCGGACCAGTGTACCCGTCTCCAGGATCTCATGTTCCAGTGTCTTCTTTCGTTGCACCACCTCAGACGCTCCTCTTTGTGGTGTGCAGTGAGGAGAGGACGTCTGACAGGTCTCCTAGCTTTCATGCCACCAGCATACAGTCTCCTTTTGACGGTAGACATTGACACTCTATTGCGCGTTTCCCATTGCTGGCTGAGCACTCTGCTGTTGGTGAATGGAGATCTCCTAACAAGGCGTACTAGGGCTCGATCATCACGGGCAGTAGTCTTCTTCGGTCTTCCAGATCTAGGCACGTCCTTCACCTCGTTAGTTTGCCCATGTTTTGCAATCAAACGACTGATTACAGTATGGTTAATGTTCAGCTGTCTGCCAATCTCTCTGCATGACATACCAGTGGTATGCATGCCTATGATTTGCCATTTCACACGATCACTTAGCCTTCGTCTTGCCATAGCGGTTCACAATCAAGAGCTAATTCTCTCTGTACAAATAAACCACGGTCATGAACACAAAATTCCTAATCTTGTCGCCTAAATCTGTATGTAATGTTCTACACCTCAAACTGGACTTTTACATAACTGAACACGTGTGCTGTTTCCCGCCACGCACGGACATCAAGCGGCGTGAAGTCATGCATGCATGTGCATTTCGTACTTGGAATTATGTCAGCTAACGCGGGGACAAAAAGTATGGCAGCCTAGTTGTACCATCATGTTTCTACGTTCTATTGTTTTTGCTGGTGCTTAACTTTTGCACAGGTGTATATTTAAAATATTCTTCTTTATTCGTTTTACTCCTTGATGACCGATCAGACAAATATCTTCAACGTACAACAGGTTCAAGGTTTAATCGTATCTGATTGAACACTAAGCGACCTTACCCTGGAATAAAAGCATGTCGATGCTCGAGACAGCAGGCTGAAAGACACAAATAATACAGTAAGGCGTAACTTCCAAGGCTGTAAACAAGCCGTCATGCGAACACCTCATATTGTGGATTCGTGTCCTCCCTTCTTGCCACGGAAATGACTAATTTGCAGCCACAAAGATCACTGGAGCTAAATCATCGGGTAGCGGAAATATTCGTCTAACCAAAGTTTCGAGATAACACGAGACAATTTGATTAGACAAATAGAACTCTCGCTCGCCTATTCAAGAACAAGGTGGTGAAATTGAATATATGTCTTGGCGTTCTCGGGCCTGACAATATCACACTGTCAACAGTGATAGGTTCGGGTGATTGATGATCTCACCTGCTAGACAACGACTCCTCCGGAAATGCCAGCACCTCTAATCATTAATGTCGACTCGATCATAACAGTCTCACGGCATACCATACACCGATATAATTTTATTTGACTAACTACTAAATATGAAGCTATTAAAAATTTTTTCACTCAAATTTAATTACAAATTACAAAGTGTCGCCAGGACCGTTAATTATACACGCACAGATTGCCTGCTCAATACTAAACGACCTCTCTATGACCGATTCAACTTGCGTGTTGTGTATCTTACTAAACCGATCGATTTTGACTAAACAATAACTTATTTTCCCAATTTCAAGTATGTCTTCTACAATTTCGAACTGCCTCCAGAGATACGTATTTACAACAGCGGTTTGAAGATTTTGATAATCTCCGTGACGGTCAGTCCATCAGTTATTTTTGGCTTGAATGCTAGGATAAATCTAAATAGCTAGATCCGATTTCAATCAGATCAACACATCTACAATCTAATAGTCAACATTTCAAATTTTTTATCCCAGCTTCGTCTGTGAAATCCTGCGGTATGATATAGTTCCTGACTATCTGAATTTAGAGAGCCCCATCCCTCAGCTACTGGGCATGTCTCAGGTGGAAGCCAGGGAGCAATTTCTGAGGAAATATTCAGAGGAGTAGAAGAAGGAACTCACATGTTGCGGTTCTTACAAGGGAATGTCGATGGAGTGATGAGCAGGAAGCTAGGGCTGCCACATAGACATAAGGAGAATGGCATGAATGTAGCATGTTTATAAGACATGCATCTTAACACCAAATATGAATTTACGGTGCGAGGCTATTAAGTCTTCAGACACGATAGAGAACGATACAATTGAGACGCCATTAGCCTTGCTAAGAATAATATCACTGCATCGGAGATAAGAATAGATATACAACAACGTGCATAGATGATTGAAGTCCAACTGTTGTTTTCAACAGCTGGCAGACCAGCTGGGGGTATGGTGTGTGGAGCTACTACTGTCCACATCACAGCACAAGGAACTCATTTCAGAATGAATACTTCCGGCGATGATCGCATTGCCCTAGGAGGCTTTATTCTTCACTCACAGAGCTGGGATTAATTGGAACTACATAGCAGAGGTGTGGGAAGTATAAGTCTGATATGTTAACTTCAACGTACAACTGATAAATGCGCCAGGCGATCCGGCAACATTATACACCAACACCAAAAGATGGTGCATTGCATTTTGTGACATTTAAAGGGCTTTTGACAGGGCATGGCACAATGGATTACTGTTTAAGCTACAAGAAAATGGCCTTGTAGGAAATCTCCTCACATGGCTGCAGTGGTTTTTATCGTCTAGATATCAATGCGTTACAATTAATCAGGACACATCTCCTCTGAGACAGACTGGAGCTGGAGTTCCCCAGGGTTCGGTGCTCGGCTCTCTTCTATTCCTAATTTATATAAATGATATTTCAAAATATATTGAAAGCATCCTAAGATCTTATGCTGACGATACTGCCTTATGCTGCGCTGATTCCTCGTCTGGAGAAATAGAGAGACGATTAAATGCAGACCTGGCTGCAATATCTACGTGGGTAAAGCAATGGCTAGTGATATGCAATGCTACCAAAATTGTAAATCTTACAGTCTCGAACGTACCACCAAATCTCTTTCTGAATAATACTCTACTACTAGCTGTTCCCAGCAGTAAATACCTTGGAATAACCTTTTCAAGTGATCTAAAATGGCCCTCTCATATATAAACGATAACTAAAAAGGCTGTAAAAAATATTATCAACTATGCGCCGATTGAAACACACTTTAAACAGAAGCACACTAGCCAAAGTTTATACTGTACATTTTAGAATATGGCAGTGAAGTTTGGGATGGTTGCTCTGACCGGAATGCTGATAAGCTTGAAATTATCCAAAATGAGGCAATAAGAATAATTACAGGCCTGCCAAAATACACACCATTGATAAAACGTTATGAAGAAACTGGCCAAATTTTCACTACGCGAAGGGCACAAACAAAAAAACCATATCACATTTTACAAAATTGTTAATGGAAACTGTCCAGATTATTTAATAGATATTATGCCAAAACGAGTAGGAGATGTAGCTGCCTATAATTTCAGAAATCCAGAGAATGCAAAGGCTTTAGATATTCAAAAAATCTTTTATCCCGAGCACTATCCAACTGTGGAATAACTTAGACACCACAATTAAAACGTCTCCAACTCTGGCTATCAAAACTTATCAACTCATATCAGACATCTCCACATAAAATTCCAGTTTACTTTTCGCTTAGTAAAATAAAAGATAACATTATTCTGTGTAAGCTAAGAAACAAATGCAGCCAATAAAGGCTGATTTACACATATATCATCTCATATACCAACACGATTGCATGCATTGCCATGTACCTGAGACTTCTCATCATTTCTTCCTGATATGCCAAAAAATGGGCTGATGAAAGACAAATTCTGGTGGACTTCCTACTTCAATTTGACCATTTGGTTTATCGGAAGTGATTTTAAATGGAAGTGACAATCTTTCGGCTGAGGTGAACGAGGATATAGCGACTAGGGTACATCGTTTTATTAGGCAGACTGGCAGATTTTGACATATGTCTGTGTCGCATGGCGCGATGCACTTTTCGTAAGCATTTCCAAGACTCCATCCATATCGGAAGAAGTGATGCGAATGCAAATGAACTAGTAATTTAATTTTCATTTATCTATTTTTTATTACTATCATTGTTTGTATCATGTTCGTGTTATCGTTGAGAATAGCAACATCATATTTACTATAGCCAAGATGATTACCTTTACTAAATTTATGTTATTGAACAATAATGTTATTGTAATTAGTATACCATAAACATCTCTCCAAATCCCCCTCCCCCCCCCCCTCTCTCTCTCTCTCTCTCTCTCTCTCTCTCTCTCTCTCTCTCTACTAGTGTTTATACGTTTTAGTTTGAGTATCGTGCCGTGTTATTGATTATGTAGGGAGAGGGCCTAGATAAGCTGATAGAAATTGTGCCCAATCATGTTGTATTATAAAATATGTCTTAAAAAGAGAGATGGTTAGCAACGACACCCTCAGATCCTGCATTTGCTACAGATGAGATTGCTCTAAAACAGCCACGAGTTCAGTTTTAGATCAACTTGCTGTGGCGCGATCTTCGGCAAATCTAAATAATAAGGAATATGCAAATTCCACCATATATCAGATCTTACCTTTCCATGGTCAACTACATAAAGGCAAACTGGAACAAATATAATTCACAAGCCTCACAACGAGTACTTGACGAACGTTAATTGCTAAAATGAAGAAATTGGGTAGAGCTGAGAAGGTTTCAAAACAGTCGAACATGATACCTTAGAAATAGAAGACTAAATCTCTTTTAATTGAAAAGATATCTAATTCTCTTTGCAGTACTAGAAACAAACGGTTGTGTCTGGGTCGAAATGGAAAAAGCGTTTGACCAAGTGTGAAAAAGTGGAGTATTACCGAGGTAAAGTCAGTGGAATGTATGATCTGATTGGTCCATGAATACATTCACATTTGCATGGCTCCCGTAAGAACACAAGGTCATGTCAGTTATTGCAGGCGGGTGCACCTTGATGTACCACACGGCGTTGGTCTTATCCCAACATTGTTCAATATCTACATGAATGGCCTACACATATTATGCTGGGGATACAATGTGGCGCTGTATGCCGATGATTTGGTAATTGCCCTGCTCGAACCGTAGAACTTGGGTAGCCACAAGGTCAGTGACAGAAAAAACATATATACTGCATTCAACTTGCCGGCAATACATGAAACAGCCACTCTTTCCAGGGATTGGCATAATTGTGTACGCGAGTAAACACCAACCTACGTGATACGCGTGACCTGGGAAACTTCAGCTGTAATAATGCCAACTTAAATATATTGCGAGGACGGCACCGCGTCTAACACCTTACGTTATTTATCTTCTTCACCCCTGATGGAGCATAAGGCAGCAGTGAAAAGCCTCACGTCAGCTCGATCTTTCACTATCCATCCGAGTGCATACCATGTCTTTATAATGACTCCCAGCTTCACATCTAGTCATCTACCATTCTTTTCTATGACCCCTTGTTCTCTGCTTTCTCTTTCGGCGTGGTGTCTATCACATAGCTATGTGCCCTTCTATGTGGTCTCTATCGCAAAGCTGTTTGTGGTTCTATGTGGTGTCTATCGCAATGCTGTTTGTGGTTCTATGGGGTGTCTATCACAAAGCTGTGTGTGGTTCCATGTGATGTCTATCACACGGATGTGCGTGGTTCTATGTGGTGTCTATTACAAAGATGTGTGTGGTTCTATGTGGTGTCTATCACAAAGCTGTGCGTTGTTCTATGTGGTGTCTATCACATAGCTGTGTGTGGGTCTATGTGGTGTCTATCGCATAGCTGCGTGAGGTTCTATGTGGTGTCTGTCGCATAGCTGTGTGTCGTTCTATGTGTCTACGGATCTAACATTGTATCTGTAGATTTTGATCTTTGTCCTCTTGTTGATCGACGTGAATCTCCAGATTTTCTGTAGTTTGGTGAAAACACTTGTGGGCATTACAATACTGCTGTTCACTTCCCTCTCAACGTGCTTCACGCACCAGGCCGTAGAAACAATACTTCCCCGATACTTGAAGTATTCTGTCTCCTCAATCTTGTATTCCCTGATGGTGATAGGATTCCTGCTCTTGTTTCTTGTCCTCACAATATTGTTCTTTGTTGGGTGAATTATGAATCTGACAGATGTGGAATGATTCGTCTCTGCTATGCGTTTTCAGATGCATACATACATCTTTCTAAGACAAAAGCGCAATATCTAGGTACCTTGTGAGACTCAATCTGATGTCTATTGATGCTTGGCATATTGCTTTCAATGGCGATGAGGAAGAGGAATTGTCAGATAACGCATCCTTGCCTGAGAGCTGCATTTGTATGGAATGGAACCACTTACTCCGACACCCATCTTGATGCACAGACCATTGGATTCCACTGTACAGATCCGTCATGATTTTGATAGCCTTGGGGTGGTAATCTATATAGGATTATGATCGTCAGTAGGTTAGGGTGATTGATGCTATTAAAATGTTATCAAAATCGAGAAGATTCACATAAAGGTAGGAGCCATATCCGAATAACAGCTCTATAATCGCTCTTATCACAATGATTTGCTCTTTAAGGCACTTCCACTCCTGAATCTCCTGTATCTCGTCTCGCAGTTCTCTATATATGCATTTTTATCCCAGATGAAGTAAGATGCTACAAAGAGATCTTTTATGGATCTGATCAAACGTTGATTCACATCCATGCAGTTGCTACATTGCGCATGGTCGTTGTTCCTTGTAACTTAGCGATAATGCCTCTTTTCCAAACCTCTGGCACACCATCTTCCTGTCATGGTTGATTAAATATGTTGTTCATGATTCTGGCGTTCATGTCTGGGTCTGCCTTCAGCATGCATGATGTAACCTGTGTCCCCCTGACATACAATGGATGAATCCACTCTTATCTATACACCGCCCATCTCTAGCTAAGCTCCGCACATGCGTTGCCCGTGTTGAGGTCGATTTATATACTTTGAACACTGACTTCCCAGAATCTCGATTTCAAGCGAACTATACGGCCAACTTTTGACTTGGTGCTGGTGCTACCTTTGACAGCAACAGCGCCCAATCAAATTAGTTGCAAAATATTCAACAGAATGTTTATTAAATAGTAGACATACCATTCGTGCAACTGGCGGACTACTGGACTAGTCAATGTTCCTGACGGATATAGATACGTCATTCATCACGCATTTCGATTATGACGGTGTCATATATGTGACGTAATTGATTATGACGTCATATACTTGATTGACAAATCGGATACATTTGCTTAATCTCTGCTAACGAAGCTAGCTCTATATTTATCATTTTCGATAGGCTTCGACCCAATTTGATAGGTTTTAACCGTTGCCAATGTGTTTTTCCACAACCTTTGTTATTTTGGAACATATTGGAACATTTTCATTCTTTTATGATTGTTCTCCATGAGTTTGTCATATTTTTATCATTGAAGTGGGTTTTTTTCATTTCTGGCAATACTTTGTGGGACTTTATTACAATTATCACTAGCTTGTAATGGATTTGGACCATTTTTAACAGTGTTTTTATTCAAAATCTTTATGACCAATAATAAAAAAATTGTTTGTGAACAATAACTGTATTTATTTTTGCCATTTTTTTATTCTTATTAGTGCTACTGCTGTTGCTGTCATTGTCATTGCTATCCTTGTTCGTAGTTCTCAACATGATTGAAACTGTCCGAACAATCCTACAAAACGTGGGAATAAGACACGTATGGGATAATCAAACATCACCCAATAAAGTACTGCCAAAAATCATAAAACAGACCGCAAGCGACCAATTTACTCAACGATGGGAAGGTGAAATAAATAACTCCTCAAAAGGGAAAACATATAATATTTACAAAAACAAACTTTTAATTCGAACCATACCTCACAAAACTTAACGATTTGAACAGGATAAAGCGAACCCGATTTCGTACAAGCAATCACAGACTGCTTATAGAAAAGGGCGGGTGGGAGGGAATACCTAGCGAACACAGATTATGCCCTCTTTGTGACAAACAAGATATCGGAGATGAATACCACTAACTGTTTCTGTGCGCCCACTTCAAACCAGATATAATTAGTATACTACCAAAATATTACACATACCGACCAAACTACTACAAATTCGACCAACTTGTTTCTAGCCATAACCTCAACCTACCAATTAAATTATGCAGATTTATCAGGAGAATAATAAAACAGCTAAAATAACAACATCAAAAACCAGTACCCCCAACAACCAAACCCACCACTACCGCTACTGCTGCCATTACCGCTACAACGGCCGCTACCTCTACCGATATTACTACTACTACTACTACTACTACTACTACTACTACTACTACTACTACTACTACTACCGCTGCCGCTGCCGCCACCGCTGCCGCTACCACTACCACTACCACTACTACTACTACTACTACTACTACTACTACTACTACTACTACTGCTGCTGCTGCTGCTGCCGCTACCACCACTTCTACTACTACTACTACTACTACTACTACTACTACTACTACTACTACTACTACTACTACTACTACCGCTGCCGCTGCCGCTGCCGCCACCGCTACCGCTACCACTACCACTACTACTACTACTACTACTACTACTACTACTACTACTACTACTACTACTACTACTACTACTGCTGCTGCTGCTGCCGCTACCACCACCTCTACTACTACTACTACTACTACTACTACTACTACTGCTGCAGCTGCCGCTACTTCCACCACCACCGCCACCGCTACTACTACTACTACTACTACTACTACTACTATTACTACTACTACTACTACTACTACTACTACTACTACTATTACTACTACTACTACTACTACTACTACTACTACTACTACTACTACTACTACTACTACTGCCGGTGTCGCTACCGCCACCTCTACTTTTTTCTTATTTTTTTTGAAAAACCGACGCTGACGCAGTCGAACAAACTTCACGGAGGAACTCCTTTAAAAAGGCTTGCAAACCCCCCAGAAAAAAACCTGGTGAACTAGTAAGCCTGATTAATATTACACCAAACACAAGAGATAAATAATGAGCATTAATACAATCTATAAATACATATGGCTTAAAAAGTATAGATACAAAACAATAGGCTGATAAAGCTCCGATAGCAAAACAAAACTTAACAAAGGCATTACTGTTCAACCCAGGTGTAGTAGTAGACCCGTGTGGCGAATGCAACTATCCAACAAATGAAAAGTGCCTCGTCAATCAATGACAAATAAGTCAATCATTGACGCCAATGGGCTGATTCTTTAAGGATCAGCGGGCGTAGTAGCATTTGGGTAGTATAATACATATAGTCGGCAGAAAAATTACAGAAAAATAGATGGCGCTCTTGTTTACATTTTCAATTTAATTTATTGTAAGGTTTTGAAAAAATTACCATTCAATCCATGTGTGGTAGTAGGCCCGTGTGGCGAGTGCAACTATTCAACAAATGAAAAGTGTCTCGTCAATCAATGACAAATAAGTCAATCATTGACGCCACTGGGCTGATTCTTTAAAGATCAGCGGGCGTAGTAGCATTTGGGTAGCATAACATATATAGTCAGCAGGAAAATCACAGACAAATAGATGGAAATAGATGGCGCCCTTGTTTACATTTTTGATTTACTTTGTTGTAAGGTTTGGTAAATTACCCGAAAAAATAACCCTATAAAACCCTGTGCAAGTTTATACAACCACCCAGGCGATTTTATAATTCAATGGCAACTTACTTTATCGATTGATTATTAAATTACCCCAGTCTGTTTATTTGTTAACATGAATTATTAAACATAACAATATCAAAGTGCAGACTAAAATGAATTACAGGACACAGATTAATTAAAATACACAGATAAATCAGCTGTAGTAATTAAATGATTTAAGCTAGTGCAGGCTCATTTATTTTTACAGTTCCCAACTCTATTGAAACTATGTTTGTTTTGCACCATATGTCCTTGAATACTTTTTCTTTACCATGCTGCTTTAATCTAAAATATTCTAGAACAATGAATGGGCTTCGCTCCAAATTGTGCCAAGATTTGGCTGATATAGTCCCAAAATTGTGACGATATTGGACATTCCGCAAATAAATGCTCGATTGTTTCCTCGACTGTTTGACATAAGTAACACCTGTCAGAAGTCGTAATATTGCACTTGTATGTCAAGTGTCCCACCCATATCCGTCGATGTACTAATCGCCACAATAAATCACGAGCCATAATTGGTATGTATGGAGAATGTAAGATTTTCCATACATTTTTCCAACTGGATGGTTTATAGCTTGAGTCATCCCATCTCCTAATTGCTATGGGAGGTGTTACTTGTTTTCATCTCATAATGTGGTACCATTCCTTGGATCTCATCTTGTATTTTAACATCTCATCATCAAGAACTAATGCAGGTTGTGGAGTCAAACTATTATTATTTACATTTGGCAGACGAAACCATTCAATTGGTACAGCATGTTTTATTTTATTTAGCAACCGCTGGGCATCTATATGCCCCATATGTGTTTTTCTAGATACTTCTTGCATTGAAATCCATCTACGTGTTTGAGGGTGTATCATATCAGATAAATGTTGAATGCCATATTTTGCAACGGACGGTAGATAAAGTACTGCATTGTTATAACATATATTACTATTGCCCCACAATTGCTGTTCTAGTACTTCCTTCCAGCACGTAAGTGGAGGCATGTATCTGTCAACTATTTCTAACCCCTTAACCTGATCTTTAAACACATCTGGTATCATTTGGCTATTCGGAGGTGGCTTCTTTGAGGTAAGAACATGCTCCGCCAGAAATGGTTCTACAATTCTCTCCATGAGAGCTCGTGAAACACATGCCCACGTCTCATCTGATGAAATAAGATCATTCAAAAAGTTTAACCTTAAAGAAACACATTTCACTTTAATATCAATTAAATCAAGTCCTCCTTCAAACTTAGCACTATTGAGAACACGATGGGAAACTAAATGATTCTTTTCTTCCCATACGAATGACAATATTAACTCATTAACCTCCTTTTCTACATGTTTTGGCATGTGTACAACAGATGCTGTATACCATAGCCCAGATAATACCAAGTTGTTGACAACAAACACTCTACCAAAAATTGAAAGACGACGACGCTTCCAATTTGCTAATATTCTCTTAAGCTTAGATACTCGTTCATTCCAATTTTGTGTTGTATTCGGTTTCCTGCTAGAATAATGGTATCATTAGACCAATTGATTTCAAGTGGCTGGTCATTCCGCTCTTTCCATGGCCCCAAAAATAATCCTTTGGATTTTCCTTTATTGATTTTCAAACCAGATGCATTTTGGAACTTTTCTAATACGTGGTTTAAAATTGCAAAACCATTATTTGAACTAGCAAACTCAGTTGTGTCATCAGCATATTGTGACAGCTTAAGTGGTCTTTCTATGCCATGAATACATATGCCTTGAAAGTTATTATTTTGCCACAATGCTATGCCAAGGGATTCCATCACAATAACAAATAATAATGGTGATATGGAACACCCCTGTCTAACACCACGTTCTAAGACAATTTCTCTGGATAATTGATTGGTCACTAAATAGCTACTCTTGATATCCGTATATAAAATATTAACCCATTTAATAAAGTTTGAGCCTAACCCAAACGATTGCAAAGAATTAAAAAGAAAATCCCGGTCAAATGCCTTTTCGTTGTCCAAAGCAATCACAGCTGAAGGGATGCTATCCTTCTCAACCAATTGTATAAGGTATTGGTTAAAATTGTCCTCCTAGGTACACCACATGTCTGCTCTGTTCCAATGATTTCTCCTAAAACACCACCTAGTTTCAATGTTATAGCTCTGGATATTATTTTGTAGTCTACACATAGTAGAGAAATTGGTCTGTAATTCTGAATTAGGCGTCTGTCATTTCGTTTATTTATTAACCTTACGTATGCCCTAGCCATAGTTGGTGGTAAATGGCATTTCTAAAAAATTTCAGTGGCTAATTCTTCCATTATTGGACATACAAGGTGCCAAAACTTTTGGTAAAATTCAACTGGAAGGCCATCACACCCCAGTGATTTTTCTAGTTTCATACCTTAAGTGATTTAGTTAAATCTTCTAGTGTTAAATGTTGATCACAAAATTCACTACCTGTGTCTGACACCTTTTTGTCTATATTTGCTAACAAATCCAATTTTGCATCCTCATCAATTCCCTCTGACTTGTACAATGACTCATAGTAATTACGTACAATAGTACTCATTTCATTGTTGGTAAAGACGGTTGAACCATCCGGCATGTTTAATGAGCACATCACCTTATCTATTGCCCATGCTTTTTCTAATGTGCAAAAATATCGGGTTGGCTTTTCCCCTTCTGCGTGCATCTGGGCTCTTGCTCTAATTTTTGCACCCTCAAACTCATATTGTTCTATATCTCTTATTTTACTTTTAATTTTAAATAGTAATCCATAATAATTATCTTTACCATTATTTACTTTAGCATTAATTTTCATCAGTGATCGATGAAGTGTTTTCTTGCGTTTGCGTATTTTCCGTACTTTTCTAATAGCATACTTTCGGGAAACATACTTTAAATCCAGTTTAACATCCTCCCACCATTGCAATGTGCTCTTATATCATGCTTTCCTATTAATCCAATGTTGCCAACAACTCTCTATATTATTCTTATAAAATTCTTCCCCCAACAGTGTTGTGTTTAATTTCCAAAACCCAATCCCTTTTGCTACCCAATCAGCATTGGCTAAGGTTACACAAACCATGGTATGATCTGAGAATGCGACTGGCTTAATATTAACATCTCTCCAGTACCCTGTCAACAAACTATTCACATAAATTATGTCGATCCTTGAACCAACTTTACCATCTGCCGAAAAACATGTAAGATCTTTACCATCAGGTTTTGATATTCTATAGGTGTCAATTAAATTTTCATTATCACATATTTCTTTTAAGAGTCTATGTGATGTATCAGTATAAGTTGAAGTTGCATTCCTGTCATTTTCTTTGTCTACGACACAATTAAATTCATCACCCATTACTAAGTTTTCAGTGATGTCATCTAGTGCTGTTGTGGACATCTCATTAAAATAATTACGACGTATTTGATGAGATGGAGGTGCAGATATACACAGCAACGTGAAACGTGTTTGTTGTATATCTAGCGTGACTCTCACCCAGCGACCATTTGCACCTGATACTGAAGAGATTATATGTACATAGGCTGAACAACAAGGGAGTATAAGAATTGCTACGCCTGCACTATTATCTTGAGATAACGAATAGAATATTCTGGATCCAGAAATCTTTTCTAAATTATCGTATAATACTGACTTCTGAATTTTTGTTTCCTGTATCAAAGCAATGTCAATCTGCTCATTCTTCAGAGTCTCTAGTAAGTGACGTTGCTTTATGTCACTATTTAAGCCTCTACAATTGAGTGTGCAAATTAGCATAAAAGGTAATAAAATGATGTGTATAACCACCATTATTAAGCTAACTAGATTTTGGTTTTTTCTACCCTCTCTTAGACAGACCATTTACCTATTTACTCGCAAACGCTGCACTACTTAGCTCAACTTTTTTCAAATGCTTATATTTTAATATATCTGAATCATGACGCAGATGCCTATATTTAACCCCTTTTGCCGTCACATATCGAACTAACACCTCTCCTGCCTCTGACCTGTACATGACCATTTCATCGGGTGATTTAGAACTCTGTGTTTGAATGGATATATCGGATTCAGCGACTGACATATTATCGTCTTCTATATCACTTTCCTCTATTTCTGATTCAGAACTCTCCATCTTTCTGTCGCTTTGTTCCACTCAATCGATCCGAGACACCACCTACTTTCTCTATATTATTTAAATCGTCTAGATTGAGTGTACTCAGTGGAAAATCAAAGTTAGTTTAAGTATCTTGCGACCTGAATTTTACTTGTCCTAAATTAAAACTCTCTTCCAGAGGGTATTGACCATCATCTTCAACTTGTGTGGAATTAACCTCTCTGACATCAGACTTGGATTGACTTGTTACTTGAGTAAGACTTAGCCCCTCGTCTAGAACCTCTATTTCATCGCCTGCAACTACAGCGATTGGATTCTTAATTTTTTCACCATGCTTCTCATTAACATGGACTTCAGCTACAATCTCAGCAACTACTGGTTCGATGATATTTTCTTTAGCAACGTGCTTCCCATTAACATGGATTTCAGCTACAATCTCAGAAGCTACTGGTTCTATGATATTCTCTTTAGAGACAACTTGCTCTGCACTTTTATCAGCACCCTTTTTGACATATTTGTTCTGCGGGCATCGCCACTGAAAATGATCAGATGATCCACAAACTAGACATTTGTTTTTGTTAGGGCAATCTGTTGCAAGATGTTCTCTGCTTAAGCAGATTCTACAGTCTTTGATTTGCCCCTTGTACCATAATGCCAAGATAAATCGACCATCTATCGTGACCTTACTTGGGAGAGGTTGTTCTACCTTTTCGAACCAAATTCTTCTGATGCCATTCTCTAAGGTTCGATCAAATGGATAGGACTCGTGTTCTACTTTGTCCACTTTGCCATACTTGATCAATTCATTGATAACCCGTTCATCTGGGATCTCTAATGGAACCTTCATCTTGACTAATAGGCGATCAGAATCTATTTCCTCCACATTACACACCTCACCCTTCACGACAAGGACCTCGTCGAGCAACTTTTCCTTCACACTTTCATTAACTACGGTGACATTCCATACAGATTTGGAAACGTTAATGAGGCCTTGAAGGGCCCCTGGCCCTGCCCCAACTACATCCTTCAACCCATGATACACCTCAATTGCCGAAACACCCCAAGCCTTTGTCGTGATTTTAAGACTCAGGGTACGCTTATAGGAGGTTGCCATGGTGTTTTAACCCATACTACTACAATATATAAGGGCAAATACAAATATATAATACCAAGACGTCAGGGAAAGAGCTAAACACTAAATAAATAGTGTCCCCTTTTGAAACCCTGACACCTACCAACAAATATACGAATAGATAGTACAGGCGTATATTTGTTAGTTTGAACCACTTTCTAAGTGGTTCACTAACACCTAACCGATTAAAGTGGTTTCCTAATGCATACTAACATATTACAGTCATATATTTGTTAGTCTGTTCGAGTTGACCGGGGACAGCCAACTGACTATACAGATTTATATAATCAAAGTACTAGGCTTGCGCTTACAAATGACAAAGGAATAAAATCAACTCACTCAAGCGATCTTGCCAAAATATAATGCGCTAGCGGACGAACTACCGAAATAACATACTGGCGCGGGAAGAAATGTATTGCATTGACCACAGTAAGAGGCGTCCTATTAAATGGCGGAATCCGCCAGCTAAGAGGAGTGCCTTTAGCAAATGGAGACACAAAATGCGCTCCAACCAAGACAAGAATTTACAAATTAAACATAAAGTTTGAAAGGAAATACTAATACGAAATATATGTATACAACTTATCTACAAAATCGCGCTAGAAACTAGCAAATTCGGGCAGCAATTGCAGAGCTAAATAAACGCGTGCGTTCACTTCGACTACTACTACTACTACTACTGCCGCTGCCATCACCTCTACTACTACTACTACTACTACTACTACTACTACTACTACTACTACTACTACTACTACTACTACCATCTACTACTTCTACTACTACTACTACTACTACTACTACTACTACTACTACTGCTCCTGCTGTTGCTGTTGCTGCTGCTGTTGCTGCTGCTCTTGCTGCTACTGCTGCTGCTGCTACTACTACTACTACTACTACTACTACTACTACTACTACTACTACTACTACTACTACTACTACTACTACTACAACTACTACTGCCGCTGCCGCTACCACCACCTCTACTACTACTACTACTACTACTACTACTACTACTACTACTACTACTACTACTACTACTACTACTACTACTACAACTACTACTGCCGCTGCCGCTACCACCACCTCTACTACTACTACTACTACTACTACTACTACTACTACTACTACTATTACTACTACTACTACTACTACTACTACTACTACTACTACTACTACTACAACTGGATATGACGATATAACAAATTACGTCACTAGTTAGATGCCGCCACAATCATAATTGACGTACGGTTCTGTCATGGAAAATCGAAAGGTCCGTCACGAACGCATGAATCCCGTGTCTCTGATGAATTTACTATTTAATAAAAATTCTGTTGAGAGTTTTGGGGCCGGTCTGCATGTGGACTGTTGCTGCCATAGGCGGCAATTTGGATTTCAAGGTTACCAAGCGAGATACTGTCCGCATAATATTACGTTATCTAAAAAGTGCCTGTTGTTAATAATAATAATAATAATAATAATAATAATAATACTATTCTCTTGGCCTGCAAATGGACGCTGGATAATCAAGCATTTTCTTAAACGCGTTCCCCTTTGGCGGATAACCTGGTCTAAAACGTTCTCTGTAGTGGACTAGTGGTCTTGACGGCAGAAAGCGATTTTTGTAATTTTAGTTTGGAAATTTACAAAAATAGTCTTTCATTGGCCTCCAAACATTATATTTATATTGCAGAATATGACAATTAAAGGGTTAATTGGTACGAGTTGCATTCTGTGCACTTTGAAGCGCTGTTGACAAAAGAGGGGGTAAATAAATTTATTTAAGAAAATAACTCTATATGTCTCTAGTAAAACTAGTAACTGTTACCAGTTACCCTGTTAGGTTATTATCTTACGCTATGTGAGAACTTATTCACTGGAATTTAATTGTGAGGATATCCATGCTCCCTTCTGCTATTACCGACGTTACAGAGGAAAAGAAAGAAAGTAACACGTTAGGCGTGTATTGATAAATTACGCTGAAAACGTAGATGCCATCTGCGAGCATGCAGATAAAACAATTTCCGAGGAAAAAGCCCCACACCCCTCAAACCGACAGTTGGACGAGTGCACCCCTAGTAATGGCCGTGACCCCTGGGTGCCCCCCCCCCTCCCCTACTTAGATGACCCTTGCTACGCCACTGGTATACCCTTACATGCACGTGCGCGTGGAGAGGCACACAAGAACGCACACACGCACGCAGCTACGTACGTACGCATACGCACGCATGAACCTCCGCACGTGCATGCCATTCTATATCATGGTTAAATAATTGTATAGAATAGTGTCAGACAGTTAGTTCTAACGCAGAAGGTATCGTAAAGCAACCCCGTTGTCATAGATTTGAGAGAACGTGATATGTCATCTGACTGACTGTGTCACGCACGATCGCGCAATGATATTATAATTTAACCGCATGCGTAATCAGCGCTGCATCAATGCATATGCGAACGATGCATTGCCATTTGCGCCATGTTTCAGGCTGGAATACGGGCTGATGGGGCGCCACATACATCCATTTCGAATATCCGTTTCCCTAGAAAATAATGCCTTGTCGGAAAGATAAGGTGAATATTTACCTCCAGGAATCAGCAATGCAGGAGATGTCTTCTGAGCGCATTCACAAACAATGGCAACACTATGGGCGGTGTGCATATTATATATCACCGACTTTATGAGTTTGAGATGATTATTTCTTGGTTTGTAGGGCTACATAGATGTGAAAAAACATGTTTCCTGTTTAGGAACTCCCCTACAGAATCATCTCGGAGGTGTTAGAAATAACTTCCTCCTAGGGCCAGATTTGTAAGCTTGCGCGTGCGTGTGATTGCTACAATATCCATTACTCAAGAGTGATTAAGCTTGTTAACCAGATGGGTGTTGACTATATTTTGGTATTATGTTCGAGATCGTAATATTCGTTTCTACTCTGACACTATGCATGCCATATAGACGTTGCATACCTGACTTTGAAGAGAGATGATTGGAGAATTGTGATCTATGCATTCATCCCAGTGTCCGAATAAATAGCTTACTGGGCATATACTGGACAATGTCGGGCCAGTACCGCCCGGTAGGGGCTCACGATCAGCCAAGTAATCGGCGTTATCAGGGGTTTCTGAATAACCTGTGTAGACTGGCAGACACTGCCCCTAGATTTTAGTTTACATACCGGTGATTCATCAACTTAAACATACTAGCAGGAATGGATCTTTCCAAGTTCATCCATCCAGAATATGACGCCATAGCAACAGCATCCACTCAAATTAGTCTCAAAATATTTAACAGCTAACGTATGTAGTTTTCTGGATAGTCAGAGCGTCGGGGGTCGATCGATCCCAACACGATGCCAACACGATCGAGGTGTAGGTGGAGCTTAGCTAGAGATGGGCGGGGGGGGGGGGAGGTAGTCAAAACAGGAAAGGTCCATTACTATGCAAGTTTTCTCGGGTCATAGCTTCTATTAGCTGGGCTAAAATCTCTAAGTAAGAAGTTTCCTATCTGATAGCGGAAACAGATATAAGCCTACATTTATAACGGGCTGTATAATGGCATAGACTATGCAAGGGAAGCAACTCCTGCTCGGTTACAATGTGAATTGTCTGTATTCACATTATCGTTCCTATAATAATAATTCCTCTATAAAGTTGTTATCCTTTGACTCAAAAAGGTATAACATATCCTATAGCAAATTACTAGTATTACACGATTACCTGTCTCTAATGACTGATGATTGTGCTACATGCGATGGTCGCATAGGACACACGTTACTGTAATCATAGGTAATGCGTCGGGCAAAAACCATCTGCATCAAATTAATGGAACAACTGTGATCGTTATGACTTAATGTACCGCGAGAGTTGGCCTTTAAATAGTATACACTGTTACATAGTCTATCACCACTTTAACAACTATGTGAAATAATAATTACCCTCGCCTCGTAAGTAGAAGGTATTGTATCTTTGTATTCGAGTATGCGTGTGTCTGTGTGTCTGTTTGTGTCCCAGGAGCGGTTTCTAAACGACTGAATATCACAAACACGCACACTTCTGACACCTGGAAATACGATGTATTGATGTATCGCGATATTCGTCATTATGTATCGCGATATTGACAATGGAAATATCGTGCACACTTACTTTATCCCATTTTTATAATATCATCAATGTTGTACCTTTCCAGTTTTTGCTATGGCCCGCCCATCTCTAGCTAATCTCCACCGACACCTCACTAGTGTTGGGATGGATCGATCTTTGAACTCCATGACCATCAATTTCCAGAAAACTATACAGATAAGCTATTGAATATTTTGAAACTAATTTGACTGGGCGCTGTTGCTACCTATGGCAGCAACATCGTCCAGTCAAATTAGTTTCAAAATATTCAACAGTATGTTTATTAAATAGTAGAGACACACAATTCGTACAACGTGTCGGACTATTAAGAGTTAAAGACGGACCTACTAGAATCATTTATGACGTCATCCTACACGCCGCTTAACTGATTATGACGTCATGTGACGTCAGATCATCGATGGATACTCTGGAAAAGTGAATTGGCGTTTATTCCACTACACGTCTGAGAAATAGCTCAAGTATCACATTGATTACGTAAGACTGACTCAGATTGTCATACCCGGTACGTCAATATGCAATCTCATTATTATTACCGTCATAGACGGGCGAATATCCACTCCAAGTTCTGAGAATGCTATTTATAACTGTGGCGTTGTTGCGTATTTTTGCTGCCATACGCTACCGTATTTACGTGCTTTAAAATCACTCTGCAATGGACACAATCCTTCGCTCAGTTTGAGCAATGCGCTGATAAATCACCCCACCAGTCATCCAGTACACTACCATTGCACTCTCACACAACTGTTTTATGAGGCGTTACGGAAGCGTCGTGATCGGTACGGCAAGTAAGGCACTTGCCATACCAATAATTTTCCCAAAAATGATTCGTCAATCATGAAAATATAACTATTATTTACTTGGTAGCCATTTAACCGACGATGTAACAATTAATCTGCTGAATATTTTGAAAGAAATTTGACTGGAAGCCGTTGCTTGCTCAGGTAGCAACGCATTCCAGTTAAATTTCTTTCAAAATATTCAGCACATTATTTTTATCAGCAAGAATGTCTGAAATTGCTTCTCAGAAGATCTAATTTTCACAATTTTTTGGTGAGGAAACCCTGATACCCTTTCTTTGGGAGGGGGAAATCCCCTCTCACCCGTCACCAGGCATTGCCTTACCCGTCTCTAGTAGCTGGCGAGCCCCTGCGTTGCACTCTCACACAACTGTTCAATGAGGCGCGCTATCTTTCCCTATACCGGCAGGTTTATCAGCATTATTATAATCATCATTATTATCAGCATTATCGTTATCATCAGCATTCTTGTCATGATGATCAGTTGTTCGCTCCATATCTGCTCTACCCGTGCTACGACTTTTCCTTGCCCTGCACTGCCTACATCTACTAAAGAATGGTTTCCGCATTATGGCGTTCGTCAGCATAAGCGCGCCAGCGAAGATTAGAATACCACCTGCCACACAAAACGACATCGTCCATGTTTCAGTCAAATCCTTCAACCAACCTGACAATACAGAACATGCAAATGTTTGTGCTTTTAATGCATTCTGTCAGTGACCCCATATAATAACCGAGAAGTGGTCTCAGATAATTACTCATAGTAGATTAGCAGAATGAAAAATATGTCTTTGATACAGTTTATTACAATATATCGTCCATGCTAGTCGCAGTATATATGCCATTGTGAGCATTGATATTCTAGAGGACATGTTTTCTCTGCCCGCTAGTCATTTGGGGGTCATAAATATGTCACAACTATATATCCTCTAAAGGCGTTCGTCAGCAATACCTGCATGTTTAATGATTTATTGATCGATTATAAGGAAATTTCGCAAATATGTTCATGTTGACAATATCTACTGGAGCAGAGGTGAAATGAAGTGAATGCACCCGTAAAAACAGAGTTATGTCCCGTATGGATTGTCCATGTATTGAAACGGATAAAGATATATTTATATATATATATATATATAAGCCATGCCAAAAATAAACATGTTTTAACTTTGTGGCCAAACCAGCAATGACCAATGTAGTTGGTGAAATAGAAAACATGACTCCTTGAATAAGCTGGGTCTCTCTGTAGTGCAGATTACATGCTTTGAAATAAAGAGGGAAATGTCATTAGAAACATATGAACAAATTAAAATGATTTGAAAAATGTAAAAATAACATTTAGTATTTACAAGCAATCTATAATTAATACTTTTTAATAACGCTAACGCCAATTAGCTTTTGAGTAAAATTCTGCTGATTGGCTACTAAAATCTCCAAATAGGCTAAATTACTGCCTAAGAGAATTAATTGATACGGTTGTATAAACATACAGGAAAGCTGTTGAATATTTTGAAATTAATTTGACTATGATCTGTTAATGTCATAGGCAGGAAATTAGTTATATGGAATCTATGTACTATAATTTAGCATTACAAACAATATTCGAGATGATCTTACTATCTGTTTAACAGTCATCCAATACAATTCTAAAATATGTTAATTTGCTGGCTAAGAGAGTTAATATTTAGCTAATAAAATCCCAATATAGACTAATTTGCTACCTATTGATTTCAGATGGGTAGGATAGGCCTGATTCCTGTTGAGCAAATTCTATCTTTTGAGATGATTGAAAACTGTGTATATAAGAAGAATATGTACTCAGTATCTATATATTAATACTTGATCTGTTATTATTTGAATGGGCTTACCCCTCCCAGCCATGTATCAAACACTAATCCTAGTTAAATAAATAGTGAAATCACTGATTTTTTAATAAGTCAAGATGGTTAATAGGAAACACTGTTCTATACTATATTCATTGCCTTAGATAGAACATGTACATATAATTTAACTTGATCATTTATTTCTCTATATAACGTTTATTTCTCTGTATATCATTACAATCTAGCAGTTGATAATGTGTGTGGCCAGGAATAGTTGGCTAGTAGGTTAGGATAGTAGGCAGGATAGTTAGCCCAGTGGGCAGGCTAGACTGCCATGACAGGCGCATAGGCTAAGCCAGTAATTAAGCAAGCCTAGTAAGCAGTATACATCTAGTAGTCCAGGCTAGAGGGTAGGCTTTTAGGCTGGTAGCAGAAGCAGCAGCAGCAATTGATAGCAAGCTCAATTAAGATGGCAAATAAAAAAGAATTTGACAGATGAAAATAAATACATTACCTAATATCTATTGTGAAGAATGTTTCACAAGTTGACTCGGGATGTTGACACTTGTTGACAGCACAGAAAACATAATAAGCTATGCCATTGCTGTATCATAATGAATACAATAACAGACAAAGACATATCAACATCATTACATTTCAGTTTTAGCATTCAGATCTTTTGTCCCTCAGACGCTGTCAGCGTCCACCCAGCTGTTATTAAATGTATGCCTTGAGATAGGAAAGATAGCTATAGAAGGAAATTAATATTCAAAAGAATACTGGCAGCAACAAATATAGCAGGAACCATTCCATTATTAAAAGAGGTATTAAATAATGCATAAAGGAAACAGCAATATGAATATGACAATGCAATGCTTTATGAAGAATGATCATGGAAAAGAAAACAGATAGCCATATTATGTATTAGTATTCAATACGTTTTCATAAAATATATGGAATAAAACTGTAAACAAGTGTGACACGCTACGACAGACCACTCAACAGACTTATAATAGTCGCAAGTCTTAACTAAAATGTAAATGAATGAAGACATGCCCAAAATAAAAATGTGTTTTATCTTTGTGATCATACCAATATACATGTAGTAGGTCACGTTCGAAAAATATGGGGCTTCTGTAGTGCAGATTACATGCATTGTCATATATAACAACAGGTGCAATAAATTGAAGAGGTAAATGTGATTAGCAACATAATACGAAAAAAATTAACAAGATTTAAAAATCATAAATATAATATTTGATATCTAAAAGCAATTTTAGAATAACACTAGTTCCCTATTGATCAACTGCTATCTGGTGTGATGGGTTGAAAACCTTGTACGCGAGATAATGATCTACTCAGTATCGATATATTAATTAATACTTGATCTGTACTCGTTTGAATGGGCTTATCCATCTCAGCCATGTATGAAACACTAATCCTTGTTAAATAAATAGTGGAAATCACTGATTTTTAGTCAAGCTACTGAATAGTAAATAACGTTCTATTCTTTAGGCATTACCTTGGATGGAACATGTACATATAATCACGAAATGAATAATATTGAGCTTGAATATTTATTTCTCTGTATGCCATTACATTCAAGCAGTTGATACTGTTTGTTGTCGGAAACAGTTGGATAGTAGGCTAGGCCAGTAGGCATCCTAGTAGGGCATGCCGATTAGCAGGCTAGTAGGCAGGCTAGGCAAGTCGACATGCTACTAGGTTAGGCCAGTAGGTGGGCTAGTAGAATAAACTAGCAGTCCGGACTAGAAGTCTAGGCTAGTAGACTAGGGTAGAAGTTTAGGCCAGTGCGCTAGGCTAGAAGGCTATGCTAGTCGCCTAGATAGCTATGCTAGTAAGTTAGTAGACTTGGCAAGGCATCTAGACAAGAAATCTAGGTTAGTTGGCTAGTATTCGAGGGTAGAAGTACATGGTAGAAGTCTAGGCTACGAGGCTAGCAGACTAGGTATACGCCTAGTAGGCCATGCTAGAAATCTAGGCTAGAAGTCTAGGGTAGTAGACTATGTTGGAGGTCTAGTCTAGAAGGCGAGGATAAGTCTAGATTATTAGGATTGGAGACTAGGCTAGGAAAATAGGCTATACGTCTAGGCTATTAGACTAGTAGACTATGTTAGAAGTCTCGGCTAGGAGGCTAGCAAACTTGGTAAGAATTCTAGTCTAGAAGTCTAGGTTAGTAGGCTGATAGACCAGGCAACAATCTAGGTTAATGGGCTAGTAGACGAGGCTAGAAATCCAGGCTAGAAGTTTTGGCAAGTCTAGGCTATAAGTCTAGACTAATAGGCTAGGCTATAAGGCCGGTAGACTATTCTAGAAATCTACGCTAGAAGTATCAGCTTCTATGAGACAGCAGCAGCCACAGCCCAGCAATTGATAGCAAACTCAATTAAGATAGCAAATACGAAGGAACCTGAAAGATAAAAAAGTACATTACTTAACATCTATGATGAAGAATGTCATAAGCTAATTCGGGATGCTTACACTAAATCTTGTTGACAGCACAGAAAACATAAATGAGTTTGAACCTTAGCACCTGGTAGATTCCAAACAGTTGTTATGAAAATGATGCCATAAGCAATAAAAGGAAACTAATATTCAAAAGGATATTGGCAGCAATAAACTTATCTGAAACCATTCCAAGTACTTGAAAAAGATTTGCTTAAGAAAGAAATATTATATAATGCATAAAAGGAACAATGTGAATATATTTCAGTGTAATGCTTTATGAAAAATAATCATGGAAAGGAAAATAGATTGTTATATTATGTATTACTATTCAATACGTTGCCGCAAATTATATGTAATAAAACCATAAGCAAGTGTGGCACGCTATGGTTTTGACTGTCCAATCAACTGAGTTATACTAGTTGAAAGTCGCAACTAAAATTTAAAAGAAAAGTATGCCAGTATGCAGGATAGTAGGTTAGGCTAGTAGACAGTCTTGTAGGATAGTCCAGTAGGCATGCTAGCAGACTAGTAGACTAAGCTAAACGTCTGTCTAGGCTAGAAATCTTGCCTCGTGTAGGCTCATAAAGTCTAGGCTATTAGACTAGCGTAGAAGTCTAGGTTAGGAGAACAGGCTAGAAGTCAAGCTAGGCTATTATGATAGAAGTTTAGGTTAATATGATAGGAGACTGGGCTAAAAGTCTAGAAGCATAAGTTAGTAGACTAGAAGACTTGGCTAGAAATCGTACATAGAAGTCTAGTTAAGTAGGCTACTAGACAATGCTAAAAGTTTACGATGGTAGGCTGGCAGACTAGGCTAGAAGTCTATCCTAGAAATCGGCTAGTAGAATAGTAGAGCAGGATAGTAAACTAGGCTAGAAGTCTAGACTATAGGTTTTAGCCTAGTAGGCTAGTAGACTATGCTAGTCGCCTAGGCTTGTAGACGTGGCTAGAAGTGTAGGCTAGTAATCTAGGAGACTAGCAGTGGCAGCACCCCAGCTGGTGGGGTTAATATGATAGTAGACTAGGCTAAAAAATCTAGAATCATATTTATCCTAGTAGGCTAGTAGACTACGCTAGACGTCTAGTGGGCTGGGTGGGGTCAAATACACATGCTCACATACACCCAGTGTAGTCTGGGCTAGAAATTCAGGCTGGTAGGCTAATAAACTAGGTTAGAAATATAAGTTACTAAACTAGGCTAGATGCTTAGGCAAGTAGGCTAGTAGACTAAGCTAGAATTCCAGGTTAGTAGTATAGGCTAGTAGAATAGGCTAGAGGTCTAGGCTAGTATGGCTAGATAACTAGGCTCTATGATTAGGTTAATATACTACTAAGTCTAAGGTGTAGACTAGGCTAGAGGTTTAAATCAGTAGACTAGGCTAGGATAAAAGCAATAGATGATGGATACTCTGTAAATGTTATATACCTCAACTTCAAGCTTTCGACACAGCTCATGGACAAGACGCAGTCCTAGTATATAGACTGATTCTGATTCATGGATGTGTCAGAGCACTTCTAAGCGAGCGAAAGCAGCACGTGCCCATTAGTGGGAAAGAATCAAGCTGGATGGTAGTAACGAGTGGGGTTCCACAGGGAAGTGTATTGGAACTTCTGCTTTTTGTGATCTATATAGATGACTTGCCAAGCCGTGAAAGCTCGGACATATATCTTTTTGCAGATGATACAGACTTTTTTTAATCCTTGAAGAAGAAGACCATGCATCCTTACAGACAGATTTGAATGAACTAGTCGAATGGCCAAATACATGGCTACTTCGCTCCACTCCTGACAAGTATGTCAATGCGGTTATTGCGCGGACGAGAATAGAGTATAACTATTATATCATTGCTGATGATAAAACCCATGAAATTAAGGTCTCAACAGAAGGACATAGGGGTTATAACAGATGAAGAGCTAAAGGTAAATAAAGCAACTAGTATCTTCGCAATTACGTGATTATGTGAACCTAAACCAGACTACATTTATCCCACTGCATAAAGCAATGGTAAGCTGAGCCACCTTGATTATGCAGCAACAGTATGGAGTCACAGGTAACCTTAATCGAAAATATCCAGAGAAGAGTTACAAAGCAGATACCAGGATTCAGAAATTTAAGGTATGAAGAAAGCTTAGAAAGCTTAAGCTCCCCATACTGGCTTATTGCAGAGTCCGGTGTCTGTAAGATGCTACATGATATATATGACCCAGAAACAGAAGCATATTTAAACTAAGGAAAGATGTGGTCAAGCGGAATGAGCCAACACGAGGAGAAGATATTCCAATCAAGGGCAAGGTTGGAGCTACAACAGAACTCGTTTCCTGCCCGGGATGAAGAGGGTTGGAATAAGCTGCCTAGACATATAATGGAATCACCATCGGTCTGCACTTTTAAAGCTCAGCTTACCAAGCACTGGCAAAATCAAGCACTCCTGCTTGACTACACAACTGGAAGCTGGAAGTAACAGTACACAGTATTGTGACGATGAAGACTGACCATAGAGGTGTAAACCTGCAGTCAGAAGCAAACTTATGTATAGTATGATATTGTAAATATCCAGGCTAGAAGCATAAGCTAGTAGAGTAGATGTTTATGTTAATAGGTTAGTAGACTCTGATATGGATCTAGTCTAGTAGACTACTTGGTGGAAGTGAAAGGTATAAACTAGGCTAGATGTCTAGGCTACTCGTCTAGATTAGCAGACTGTGCTAGAAGTATAGGCTAAACGTCTAGGCTTGTATAGCTAATAGACAAGTCTTGCTATTAGACTTCCCGAGTAGAAGCCAAGGCTAGCATTCTAAACAAATAGGCTAGTCCAAAGGTCTAGGACAGTAAGCTTGACTAAGTCAAATCTTAGACTATAAGTATAGTTTACTAGGCTAGTAAACTAAGAGAGAACTCTAGAGTAGACTTCTAGACTAATGGGCTAGTAGACTGCTGGTAGACTTGGCGGGAAGTCTAGCCTAGAAATCTAGGCTAGTATGCTGATATCAAAACTAGGTTAGAAGCATACAGTAGTAAACACGGCTATGAGTGTAGGTCTAAGCTAGAAGTCTAGGCTAGAATGGCTAGCAGACTAGGCTAGAGGTTTATGATAGTAGACTACCTGGTTAGAAGTATACGCTGTAGATGTCTAGGCTCGAATTCTCAACTAGTAGACTACGATATATCATAGGCTAGTATGCTAAGTCTAAGCCAGAAGTCCATGCTAGTGGGCTAGTAGATTTGGCTCGAATTCCCGACTAACTAGAACTTTAGGTTCGTAGGCTGGTAGAAGTCTAGGGTAGTAGACACGTTTAGATGGCTAGACTAGTAGACTAGTTCATAAGACTAGCATAGTAGACTAGGCTCTAGGAGTTTAGTAGGTTAGTAGAATTGCTTTAGGCTAGTAGGCTTGTAGTCTAGGCTAGAGGTTTAGGCTAGTAGACTATGGTAGAAGTCGAGACATAGTGACTGCACGATTAGGATAGTAGGCTAGATGTATAGGCTATAACTTTAGGTTTGTGGGCTAGTAGACTCGGTTAGAATTCTAGACTAACTAGAACGCTAGGCTAGTAGACTGATAGAAGTCTAGTGTAAAAGGCTAGAAATCTAGGCTAGGAGACTATGGTAGAATTATCGGCTAGAAGTAAAGGATAGCAGACTGGTTAGAGGTCTACACTAGTAGATGAGGCCAGAAGCCAAGGCTAGTAGTATAGGTTTGAAGTCTAGGCCAGAAGGCTAGTAACCTAGGCAGGTAGACTACCTGGGTAGAAGTCTATGTTGTAGACTAGACGTATATCCTATAAATATAGGCTTGTCGGCTAGTAGAGTGGGCTAGAAGTCTAGGCTAGATGCATAGAATAGCACACTAGGCTAGACTTATAGGCTAGAAGTCTAGGCTAGTGGGCTAGTAGACTAGGCTAGAAGTCTAAGCTAGATGTCGAGGGTGTAAATCTAGCGTAGTAGGCAAAGACTATCTTAGACGGCTAGGCCAGTAAACTAGACTATAAGTTAGGCTAGTAGTCTAAGTATGCAGGATAGTAGTGTAGGCTAATAGACTAGGCTAGTAGATTGCTTGGATAAAACACAGCTGTAAACTAGGCTAAACGTCTAGGCTAGAAGTCTAAACTAGTAGACTAATCTAGAAGTCCAGGCTACTAAGTTAGTAGACTAGGATAAAGGTCTCAGGTAGAAGCATATGCTAGTCGGCTTGGTAAGAAGTCTCGGCTAGAAGTCTAGGTTATTAGGCTACCATACTAGGCTAGAAATACAAACTAGTAGACTAGGGTAGAAATAGTATATGCTAGAAGTCTAAGTTAGAAGACTAGGCTAGAAGACAAGCCTAGTGGAATAGGTTTGATGTCTAGACCAGAAGTGAAGGCTAACATGACTAGTAAACCAGGATATTAGACTATTTGGTAGCGGTCTATGTTGTAGACTAGGCTAGGCGTCGAGGAGAGAAGCATAGGATATTAGACTAATAGACTATGCTAGAAGCATAGACTAGGCTAAACGTGTAGGCTAGTAGACTGTCTGTGTAGAAGACAATGCTGTAGACTAGACTAAACGTCTATAGTAGAAGCATATACTAGTATGCTTTGCTAGAAGTCTCGGCTAGAAGTCTAGGTTAGTAGGCTAGAAGTAAACTCGGCTAGAATTATAAGCTAACTAGAACTATAGGCTAGTAGACTGGTAGAAGTCTGGAAGAGCAGGCTAGAAGTCTTCTAGACTAGTGGGCTAGTAGACGATGCTAGAAATCTATGCTATCAGGCTCTCAAGTAGACTATGCTAGAGGTCTAGGCGAGTAGAATAGGCAGGAGGGCAATGTTAGTAGACTAGGCTAGAAGGATATACTAGTAGGTTAGCATAAGAATATAGAAGTCTAGGCTAGTAGGCTAATAGACTAATCGAGAATTTAATGTTATATGTCTCGGCTAGAATTCTAGGTTAACATGGCTAGTAGATTATGCAATAAGTCTAGGCTGTAGACTGGGCTATACGTCTATGCTAGTAGGCTAGCAGTCTGGACAATAAGTCTGGGATAGAAGCATAGGCTACTAGACAACATATGTAGAGGCCAAGGTTGTAGCCTATACTAAAGGTCTAGGCTAGAAGTCTAAACTAATATACTAGCAAAGCACTCTAAGCTACAAGACTAGTAAATCAAGGTAAATGCTAAGCTAAAAGCGTATGCTACTAAGGTAGGATACTATGCTAGAAATCTAGGCTATAAGGCGAGGTTAGTAGGCTATTAGACCTAGTCCGGGAATTCTAGGCTAATTAGCACATTAGGCTAGGCGGCTAATGGAGTGGGAGAAGTCTAGTAGAGCAGGCTAGAAATCTAGGCTAGTAGTAGGCTCGTAGATTAAGTTAGAAATCAAGGCTAGTGGACTAGGATCACAGACTACGCTATAGGTCTAGGCTAGTAGACTATGTAGAAATCTAGGCTAGTAAACAAGGCTAATAGAACCTAGTATATTAAGCTAGGTGTCTAAGATAGGACTCTAAGCTAGTAGATTAGGGTAGAAGTCTAGACACGAAGTCTAGGCTAGAAGGCTAGAAATTAGGCTGGTAGACTACCTGGGTAGAAGTCTATGTTGTAGACTAGACTAGACGTATATCCTATAAAGATAGACTTGTAGGCTAGTACAGTGGGCTAGAAGTCTAGGCTAGAGGCATAGGATAGCAGACTAGGCTAGACTTATAGGCTAGAAGTATAAGCTAGTGGGCTAGTAGACTAGGCTAGAAGTCTAAGCTAGATGTCGAGGGTGTAAATCTAGCCCAGTAGGCAAAGACTATCTTAGAATGCTAGGCTAGTAAACTAGACTATAATTTAGGCTAGTAGTCTAAGTATGCAGGAGAGTAGAATATGCTAAAAGACTAGGCTAGTAGATTGCTTGGATAAAACACAGCTGTAGACTAGGCTAAACGTCTAGGCTAGAAGTCTAAACTAGTAGACTAATCTAGAAGTCCATGCTACTAAGTTAGAAGACTAGGATAAAGGTCTTAGGTAGAAGCATATGCTAGTCGGCTTGGTTAGAAGTCTCGGCTAGAGGTCTAGGTTATTAGGCTACTAGACTAGGCTAGAAATACACGCTAGTATACTAGGGTAGAAGTAGTATATGCTAGAGGTCAAGGTTAGAAGACTAGGCTAGAGGTCAAGCCTAGTAGAATAGGTTTGATGTCTAGACTAGAAGTATAGGCTAACATGGCTAGTAACCCAGGATATTAGACTATGTGGTAGAAGTCTATGTTGTAGACTGGATTAGGCGTCGAGGAGAGAAGCATAGGATATTAGGCTAATAGACTACGCTAGAAGCCTAGGCTAGTGGACTAGTAGACTGGGATAGAAGTCTAGGGTGGACATCTAGGCTAGTAAGCAGTACACTAGCTTAGAAACTAGTCTAGAAATTTAAACTAGCGGGTAAGCAAGACGTCTAGGCTAGTAGATTATGCTAGAAGTCTAGACTAGGCTAAACGTGTAGGCTAGTAGACTATCTGTGTAGATGACAATGCTGTAGACTAGACTAAACGTCTATAGTAGAAGCATATACTAGTACTCTTTGCTAGAAGTCTCGGCTAGAAGTCTAGGTTAGTAGGCTAGAAGTAGACTCGGCTAGAATTATAAGCTAACTAGAACTATAGGCTAGTAGACTGGTAGAAGTCTGGAAGTGTAGGCTATACGTTTTCTAGACTAGTGGGCTAGTAGACGATGTTAGAAATTTATGCTATCAGGCTATCAAGTAGACTATGCTAGAGGTCTAGGCGAGTAGAATATGCAAGAAGGCAACGTTAGTAGACTAGACTAGAAGAATACGCTAGTAGGTTAGCATAAGAAGATAGACGTCTAGGCTAGTAGACTAATAGACTAATCGAGAATTTAATGTTATATGTCTAGGCTAGAATTCTAGGTTAACATGGCTAGTAGATTATGCAATAAGTCTAGGCTGTAGACTGGGCTATACGTCTAGGCTAGTAGGCTAGTAGTCTGGGCAATAAGTCTGGGATAGAAGCATAGGCTACTAGACAACATATGTATAAGCCACGGTTGTATCCTATAATAAAAGTCTAAACTAATATACTAGGCTAGCACTCTAAGCTACTGCACTAGTAAACTAGGTAAATGCTAAGCAAAAAGCATAGGCTAGTAAGCTAGGATAATATACAAGAAATCCAGGCTAGAAGGCGAAGTTAGTAGGCTATTAGACCTAGTCCGGAATTCTAGGCTAACTAGCACGTTAGGCTAGCCGGCTAATGGAGTCGGAGAAGTCTAGTAGAGCAGGCTAGAAATCTAGGCTAGTAGGCTCGTAGACTAAGTTAGAAAGCAAGGCTAGTAGACTAGTATCTCTGACTAGGCTATAGGTCTAGGCTAGTAGACTATGTAGAAATCTAGGATAGCAAGCAAGGCTAACAGACTAGGCTAGTGACCTAGTATATTAAGATTGGTGTCTAAGATAGAACTCTAAGCTAGTAGATTAGGGTAGATATCTAGACACGAAGTCTAGGTTAGTAGGCTAGTATACTATGCTAGAACTCTAGGGCTAACGTCCAGATTAGTGGGCCAGTAGATTCAGCTAGAGGTCTAGGCTAGAAATTTAGGCAAGTAGATTAGTAAAAGGCTAGAACTCTAGGTTAAAAGGTTAGTCTAGTGTGGCTAGTAGACAAGGATATATGTCTAGGCTAGTAGCCTACCTGTGTAGAGGTCTATGTTCTAGACTAGTCTTTAAGTCTAGGCCAGTATTCTAAACTAGTAGACTAGGCTAGAAGTCTAGGCTAGTAGAGTACGGCTAACATGAAGGACAAGAGTGTATGTTAGTAGGCTATGTGATTAGACTAGACATCTACGCTGGTAGTCAAATTTACTAGACTAGTAGACTTAGCTAGAGTTCTAGGCTAGAGTTAACTAGAACTCTAGGCACGTAGCCTAATATGCTGGTTGAGGGCTAGTAGCCCAGGCTAGATATCTAGGTTATTAGGCTAGTAGACTAGGTTAGAAATCTATGCTAGTAAAATAGTTTAGAAGACTATGCTAGTAGACTAAGCTAGATGTCTATGTCAGTAGGCTAGCAGAATTGGCTAGAGATCTAGGCTACTATGCTAGCAGTCTATTTCAGATGTCTAGGCTAGTAGACTATGGTAGAAGTCTATGCCATAGCCATGCGTTTGCAGGCTAGTAGAGTAGACTAGGTTAGAATTCTAGGCTAGAACCCTAGATTAGTGTAGTAAATTCAGTAAAATCTAGACGAACTAGAACTCTAGACTACAAGGCTAGAAGACTGGCACAAGTTTAATAGAGATGGCTAGTAGAATGATAGGCTATGTATTTGGCTAGTAGACTGGGTCCGAAATTTTGGCCAGTGGGCACCTAGCCTAGGTTATCAATCTGAGCAAGTAAAGTAGTCTAGTCTAATAGACAAATAGAAGATGCTAGAAGACTAGGCTCGTAGCTTAACACAGTAGGCTATAAGTATAGTCTAGCGGACTAGGCTAGAAGTCTAGGCTGGCATGGGTAGTAGATTATGCTATAAGTCTAGTGTGTAGACTAAGCTATAAGTCTATGCTAGTTGGCTAGTAGACTGGGCTATAAGGCAGGGCCATAAGCATATGCTAGTTGACTAGGCTAAGAGTCTAGGCTAGAAGTCTAGGTTAGTAGGCTAGTAGACTTGGCTAGAATTCTAGGCCAACTATGCTAGAAGGATAATGTACTGGTTGAGGTCTGGTATAGCAGGCTAGAAATCTAGGCTAGTAGACTATGTGAGATATCTAGGCTAGTAGACAAGACTAGTGGCTTAGTAGATTCAGCTAGATGTCAAGGACAGAAATCTAAGATAGTAGATTAGGGTAGAAGTCTAGACTGGAAGTCTAAGTTAGTGGGCTACTAGGTTAGAACTCCAGGGTAGAAGTCCAGACTAGTGTGTTACTAGACTCGGCTAAATGTCTAGGAAAAGAATTTAGGCAAGTAGGCTAGTATAAAACACTGGAACTCTCGGTTAGATGGCTAGGCTGGAAGTCTAGGTTAGCGTGGCTTGTCGACTAGGATAGCCTTGTAGACTACCTGTGTAGAAGGCTATGTTGTGGTCTACACTAAGTCTAGGCTAGAATTCTAAACTAGTTGACTAGGGTAGAAGTAGAATATGGTAAACATCTAAGATAGAAGCATATGCTATCAGGCTATCGTACTAGGCTAGAAGTCTAGGCTAGTATTCGAATTTATTGGGATGATATATTTGACTACGCTTCTTGAAATCTAGGGTAGTGGGCTAATAGACTGGTAGAAGTCTAGGAGCATGGATTAGATGTATAGGTTAGTAGACTAGGTTAAAAAGTTAAAGATTTGGGCAAATAGAGTAGCTGAGTCTAGTAGAGAAGGCTAGAACTCTAGGCTAGTGGGCTAGTAGAGTAGGCCAGACATCTTGAATAGTAGGCCAGTAGCCCAGGTTAGAAATATTGGCTATTAAACTAGGCAAGCAGACTAGGCTAGAAGAATAGACTACAAGACTAGGCTAGTATGCTAGTAGACGAGACTAGAATAGAGGTTCGTAGGCTATGCTAGACGTCTTGGCAAGTAGGATAGAAGAATAGGCGAGAAGCATATGATAGTAGCTTATAATGCTAGAAGTCTAAGCTAGTATGCCTATGGGACTAGGATAAAAGTCTGGGCTTGTAGACTACCTGGGTAGAGGACAACGCTGTAGACTAGGCTAAACATTCTAGGATAGAAGTATAAACTCAGTAGACTTGTCTAGTAGTCTAGGCTACTAGGCTAGTAAACTATATAAATGTCTAGGCTAGAAGCATATACTAGTAGGCCTGGCTAAGTTTCGACTAGAACTTCGTAGCGAAGTCTAGATTAGTAGGCTAGTAGACTTAGGTAGTATTCTAGGCTAACTAGAACTTTACGTTAGTAGGCTAGTAGACTGGCAGAAGTCTAGTAGATCAGACTAGAAGTCAAAGCTAATCGTCTAGTAAACGAAGCTAGAAATGCTAGCAGGCTAGTAGAATGTTCAAGAAGTCTGCGCTAGTAGACTATGCTAATATACTAGGCTAGAAGTCTCGCATAGCAGGCTAGTAGACTAGGCGAGAAGTCAAGCCTAGATGCCTAGGTGAGAAAACTATTCTAGACATCTAGGCTGGTATTCTACCCTAGTAGACAAGCTAGGTCTAGGCTAGCAAGGCTAGTAGATTCGGCTAGAATTCTAGGCTATAAACTACACTATTTGTCTAGGCTTGTATGCTAGTAGACTGTGATATATGTAATTATGTATAGGGTAGGAGTATAGGCTGGCAGACTAGGCTAGAAGTATATGCTAGTAGACAACCTGGGTAGAAGGCTGTTATGCTAGAAGCCTAGGCCAATGCACAAGACTATTGTAGTAGATTAAGTTAGATGCCTAGGATAGAAATCTAAGCTAGTAGAGTAGGGTATAAATCTAGACTGGATGTCTAGGTTAGTAGGCTAGTATACTAGGCTAGAACTCTAGGGTAGAAGCCCAGACTAGTGCTAGTAGTGTCAGCTAAAAGTCTAGGCTAGAAGTCTAGGTTACTAGGTTACCTTAGAAGTCTAGGCTAGAGAGAGCAGCTAGAAGTCTAGCCTAGTAACAGTAGACTAGGTTAGAAGTCTAGACCAGAGGGTTAGTTTGGACGTCTATGCTAATGTGGCTAGTAGACTAGGATAGTTGTCTAGGCTAATAGACAACATGTGTACACGCCTATTGTGTAGACTAGTCTAGAGGTCTAGGCGAGAATTAAAAAAATTAGTGGACTAGGAAGTCTAGGCTATTAGAATTGGGTAAACATCTAGGATAAAAGCATATGCTAGTAGGCTACACAGCTAGGCGAGAAGTCAAGGCTAGATGCCAAGGCTAGTAGACTAGTCTAAACATCTAGACCAGGAATTTAGCCTAATAGACTTGCCTAGAACACTAAGCTAGAAGTCTATGCTATCAAGGCTAGTAGATTAGGCTAGAATACTAAGCTGTAGACTAGGCTATTATGTTACTAATGTTAATAGACTGGGCTATACGTCTATGCTAGAAGCATAGGCTGGTAAACTAGGCTAGAAGCATAGGCTAGTAGACAATCTGAGTAGAAGTCAAGGCTGTAGCTTATGCTAAATGTTAACTCCAGAAGTCTAAAGTAGTAGACTATGCTAGAAGTATAGGCTACTAGGCTAGTAGCCTACGGAAAAGGCTAGAAGCATAGGCTAGTAGGATAGGAGACTATTCTAAATCTCTAGATTTGATAATAATTCTAGATTAGTAGGCTAGCAGACTTGGCTAGAATTCTAGGTTAACTAGAACTCTATGCTAGTAGGCTAGTTGATTGGTAGAAGTCTAGTAGAGCATGCCATATGTCTAGGCTAATAGGCTAGTAGACTGTGTTAGAAATCTAGTCTAGTGGACTAGGCTATCAGACTATGCTACAGGTCTCGGCTAGGAGACTATGCTAGAAATATAGGCTAGCCGACTATGCTAAGAGACTTGCCTAGAGGGTTAGTAGAATATGCTAGAACTCTTGGCTAGTAGGCTAGCATGTACTAGGATAGATGTCTAGGCTAGAAATCTAAGCTAGTAGAGTAGGGTAGAAGCATAGACTAGACGCATAAGCTTGAACGTGTGGCTAGTAGACTATGATATATGCCTAGGCTAGTAGACTCCCTGGGTAGAAGTATATGTTGTAGACTAGTATAGAAATCTAGGCTCGATCTCTCAACTAGTAGTCAGTCGATGTTTAACATCTAGGCGAGTAGGCTAGGGTAAATGCTTTAGAAGTCTAGACTAGAAGTCGATGTTAGTGGGCTAGTAGGTTTGGCTAGCCATAACTCTAGGCTCGTCAGGCTAATAGACTGGTAGAAGTCTAGTAGAGAAGGCTAGAAGTGTATGTTAGCAGGTTAGTCGACTAGGTTAAAGGACTAGGCTAAAATCCTAGACTAGTAGACTAGGCTAGAAATTTAGACTAATAGTCTACGAGTCTAGCAGAATTGGCGAGAGGTGTAGGCTAGTACGCCAGCAATCTAGGCCAGACGTATAGGCTAGAAGTTCAGGCTAGTAGACGATGGGGAAAATCTAGAGTATGTCAGTAGGCTAGTATACTAATCTAGAAATATAGCTGAGAACTCTTGGTTAGTGGGCTAGTAGACTCAGCTAGGCGAACTAGATCTCTAGGCTACGAGGCTAGTGGATCGGTAAAAGCCAAGTAGAGTAGGCTAGGAGTGTAGGTTAGTGTGCCAGAAATCTTGGCTAGTAGATCTGGGCTTGTAGACTAGGCAAGGACACTAGGTTAGTCGAATGGGCTAGAAGTCTAGGCTAGTGGGCTAGTAGAATAGGCTAGAATTCTAGGGTAGTAGGCTGGTACACTAGCAGTCTGGGCTAGTAGACCAGGTAGAGTCTTGACTAGACGGCACCGCTAGAAGATTAGACTAGAAATCAAGTCAAGTTGAATAGGTTTGAGGTCTAGGCTAGAAGTCTAGTCTAGTATGCCTCGTAAACTAGGCTAGTAGACTACCTGGGCAGAAGTCTATGTTGTTAGGCTGGGATAAAAGGTCCAGGCTAGTCGGCTTGTAGACTAGGCTAGAAATCTGGAGTAGTAGACAAGGCAAGAACACTGTTAGTAGACTATGCTAGAATGCTAGGCTAGTAGAATAGGAGAGACATCTAGGCTAGTAGACTATCTACGTAGAAGTCATGGCTAGTAAATCTTTGCTAGATTTGTCTCAGTTAATAGGCTAGTAGACTAGTCCAGCAGTCTAGGCTATTAGATTACGGTAGAGGTTTGTGTTGGAAGTCTAGCCTAGTAGCCCATGCTAGGAGGCAAGCCTATTAGACTATGTTAGAAGTCCAGGCTAGAAGCATGTGGTAGTATGGCTATTAGACAAGGCTAGAAGGCTGACTGTGTAGAAAACTAGATTGTATACAATTAGGCTAGACGCTGAGGGTAGTAGGTTTGCAGACTAGGCAAGAGGGTTAGGCTAGAAATATGGGCTATTGGGCTAGTAGACTTGACTATTAAGTCCAGGCTGTACCTTTAGGGTGTAAATCAAGGCTAGTAGAGTAGCATAGAAGTGTAGGCTAGTAATCTAGATATACAAGTTTAGCCTAGTAGGCTTGTAGACTAGGCTAGAAGTCTAGGCTTGTAGGGTAGTAGAGTGGGTGAGAAATCTAGTTTAGTAGTGTAGGCTAGTAGTCTATGATAGAAGGCTAGTCTAGCATGGCTAGTAGATTACGCGAAAGGTCTTGGCTAGTAGGCTACATGAGTAGAAGACAAGGCTGTAGACCAGCCTAAACGCCTAGGCTATAAGTCTAAAATAGAAGTCTAGGCTACTTGGCTAGTAGACGAGGGCAAGGGTATATGCTAGAAGCATATGCTAGTAGGCTAGGATAAGAAGTCTTGGCTAGACGTCAAGGTTAGTAGACTTGGCTACGATTCTAAGCTAACTAGACCTCTAGGCTAGTAGGATAGTATACAGTTAGAAGCCTAGTAGAGCGCGATATTCGTCTCGGTTAGTGGACGCGTAGACTAGGCTAGAAAAAGCTAGTACGCTAAGTAGACTAGGTTTGAATTCTAGGCCAGCAGAGAAGGCCAGAAGACTATTTGAGCAGACTACGATAAAAGTCTAGGCCAGTAGGATAGGCTAGAAATCTAGGCTAGTAGACTAGTCTAGAAGTCTAGACTACTAGGCCAGTAGACTGTACTACTATGCTAGTAGACTACGGTAAAAGGATAGACTAGAATCTAGAAATCTACACTACTAGGCTAGTATGCTCAGATAGAAATCTAGCCTAGTAGACTAGAGTAGAAGTCCATGCTAATAGGCTAGACTAAGTGGCCAGTAGAATAGGCTAGACGTCTAGGCCTACATGCTAATATACTAGGATCAAGACTATAGGCTATACTAATCACATCGGCTAGAAGTCTAAACTAGGAGACTATGCTAGAAGTCTAGGTTACTACACTAAGCTAAACGGCTAATCTGGGGTGGTAGATTAGGGTATATATCTAGGATAGATGTCTAGGCTAGTAGACAACGGGGGTAGAAGTCACGGCTGTAGACTAGGCTAAAAGTCTAGGCTAGATGTTTAAACCATAGACTATGCTAGAAGTCTAAGCTACTAGACTAAAGTAAAAGGGAGGTCTAGGCTAATAGATTAGGGTAAATGTCTGGGATAGACGTCTGGACGAGAAGTTTAGCCTAGTAGACTATGCTAGAATGCTAGCCTAGTAGACTAGGTTAGGATTTTAGGCTAGTATTGGTGTGTAGACTGGGCTAGAAGACTGCATGTGTATAAGTCTGGGTTGCAGATTAGAGGTCTAGGCTAGTAGGCTAGAGGACTAGGTCAGTCTAGACTATTGGGCTAGTAGAATAGGCTAGAAGTGTAGTGTGTAAATCTAGGCTAGTAGACTAGCTTCGACGCATATGCTAGTAAACTAGACTAGAAGATTAGACTAGTAGACTAGGCTAGAAGTCTAGGCTAATAGGATAGCAGAAGCGGCGAGAAGCATAGTCTAGTAGATTGGGCTAGTAGAGACTACATGGCTAGTGATATGGCTTAGACTAGGCTAAATCGCTAGTCTTGAAATCTAAACTGGGTTTCTAGGATACTAGCCTAGTAGACTAGGGTAAGATCTATGCTAGAAGCATATGGTAGTAAGCTAGGATATACGGCTCAGCTAGCAGTCTAGGTTAATAGGCTATGTCACTTGGCTAGAATTCTAAGCTAACTAGAACTAGTAAGCTAGTAGACTGGTAGAAGTCTAGTAGAGTAGGCTAGAATTCTAGGTTAGTGGTCTTGTAGACTAGGCTAGAAAGCAATGCCTGTAGTCTTGTAGACTATGCTATACGCCTAGATTAGTAGAGTAGACTACCAGACTATGTTAGTAGACTAGGTTAGAAATCTAGTCTAATAGGCTAGTAGAATAGAATCGATGTCTAGACTAGTAGATTAGGCAAGAAGTCTAGAACTTGGTCTTGGCTAGTAGACAACCTGTGCAGAAGTCAAGGCTGTAAACTAAGCTAAAGGTCTAGGCTATAAGTTTAAAGTAGTAGACTATGCTAGAAGTCTACACTACTAGGCTCTTAGACGATGGTAAAAGGCTAGCCTAGAATCATAGACTAGTAGACTTGGTGACATTGTTAGAAGTCTAGGGCACTAGGCTAGTAAACTAGGCTAGAAGTCTAGGCTAATAGACTACGGGAGACCTCTATGCTAGTTGACCACCTAGGTATAAGTTATACCCAGATGGTCAACTAACATAGAGGTCTCCCGTAGACTGTATAAGTCAACGCTGTAGAGGTCAAGGCTGTAGCCGATGCTAGAAGTCTACGCTAGTAGGCTAATATATTGGACAAGAAGTCTAGTGTAGAAATCTAGGCTAATGGGAATGGGCTAGTAAAGTTAGAATTCTAGTCTAGAAGTCTAAGCTAGAAATACAGGCTAGTAGGCTAGAAGACTATGCTACAAATCTAGGCTAGTAGACTAGACTAGTATGACTTGTAGATTCGGGTAGAATTCTAGGCTAGTAAGGCTGGTAGGTTAAGCTATAAGTCTAGGCCAGTCGGCTAGTAGATTAGGCCAGTTCCATCAAATAGTTTCTCAGCCAGACCTGAGTGCACTGAGTTGAGATGTGTCGACAACCTCTCCCTCTCCACCACCACCCCTCCCTCCCCCACGAACCCACACAATCCTATTTCCTTAAATAAAATGAATATATAAAATGAATGACCGATTGTCAATGCACTTGAGCTAAATAGCGCAATTGATTAGTATACTAAATTCCCATTGCTAAAAGAAACCGTTGAATATAAGAAACATTTTATATTTACTGCCTAGATAATTATCAGTTACACATGGTTAAATGTCTCGACTGTCTTCCTCATTATCGATAAACATGAGCTAAAAAAAGTTTAAAAGTTTCTGAAATACGTCCCGGACACAAAGTTTTTGATGCATTTTACGCATTTTAGGAGGATAACTCTTTGCAAATGTTGACGGATCGCGGCGAAACGAAGTTATGACACTTTGTCGCCCCCTAATACGATTGTATGTGCACTGGAGAAAAAAATTGGAAATGTAGGCTAAGAAGTTTTTGAGATATGGCTCAGACACAAAATAAAATAAAATGATTAATAGCAGCATGCACGCGTTTCAATGAAAAGATTAGAGGCTGCTCTTTTAGAAACTATCTGTGACAAATAAGATGCTTTAGCTATGGTTCACCAAAGCTCTCAACAGTCAACCCTTGTAATTGACTCGGGGTTGTTTCCATAAAAAAAACCCATTACATTAACACATAAAATAAGAAAAAATAAATAAAAGTATTGAAGTCTGACGACTATCCTTGTTTCACGCGATAGAATCAGTCCTCATCGTACAAATAGAGGCAAAAATGTCCAACTTTATTTTAATAATACACCGTTTCCTCATTGACGTCATTACGCCGGGATTTCCCTAAATCAGCGCTCAGAGTAAAACTGTTGGCTGGTAACGCCGCCAACAAGCCGCTTACCCGCATTGAGTTACTTTTGCACTAAAATACACCGCAATCTAAACCGTTCCTATGATAAACCAAATAATGTATTATTTTATATTTTTGTATATGCGATGTATTCCGGGAAGGTATTTTCCCAAAATACGCCAATGTGGGAAAGGTCTATTCTGATAGTTTGCACAATTTTGACGGGCACGTGAGATGGTTTTCGTGGAATCCGCTATTTAGAATTAAATAAATATTGCGTTAAGAATTTTTTAAACCTAATTTGACTTACGTTTGTTGTTAC
>CM067360.1:91562700-91612700 GCA_034401795.1 Chaetoderma sp. LZ-2023a | reverse complement strand
CAAGACAAGAAACGTTAAGTTGATGTCACGTATATAGCCGCCCATATTGAACATAAAAGGCTTTCTTGCTTAATTGTAATAGGATGTTTATGTTAGCATGCAACACCATGCATTTCTGATATAATTAAAAAAAAATTCTATCTGGATCTCGGTTAATATAATTTAATAAATTGTGATTGCAGATTTACAAATGGTAGCAGTGGCATAGCCAAACGGGGATGGGAGGGGATGGGAGGGGCTTGTTCGTCATGGGACGCGTTTTGGCGACTGACGCGGTCAGTGAATTTCGCTGACCAGGGTGTTGCTTGGTGCCCTGTACCCTTCCTCTTTCTTATGTAAGCCAGGGAACCAGGCATGAACAGTCAGTGAATTCACTGTGATGGGACACCTTTTCGAGACCAATCACCCATCTTACCCCTACAATAAATCTACACTAGAATTCGATAAATACGAATATATAGCTATAATAGTTGCGGCATAGGAGCAGCTTTGCTAGATATGCAAAACAACAGACAGACATGCAAGCAGGCAGGCAGGAAAGTGGGAAGGCAGGCATGCAGGTGGCAGGCATATGGACAGGCAGGCAGACAGACAGACAGACCGAATTAATAGCAAGCATTACTTAATAGCAATCATTAACAGCAATCATTAACATGCCTAATTATTTATATAGTAGACATAGATGTGAACTAGCCGTCAGATATACATATACATATACTTACGAGTCATACATTATCTTTATCTTTCCTGCTATTAAAAACTGCCGTACACTACGACGACTGCGACGATAACGGCGGAGACACCAACAATCGCAAGAACAACACCTATAGCAATGCAAATTTTAATGACAGCGTCACGGCGACAATAATAACAATTGTATAACTATATTTAGGCTACTAATTAAGCGATATCGATTAAGTTATTGCCATTACTTAACTAAACTCCACAACTGATGTAAAAATTCTAACTATTATAAACAATCACGCTGCGGTCTGGGTGTAAATTGTAGTTTACTAATCTTATTGCATATTTTCGTAACGATATTGTACACCGCCGTACGCCTCCGTACGTGGGAATGTGCGTTTTGTGCGTGCGCTTTTGCATGTGTGTGTGCGTGTGAAAGTGTGTGCGTGAGTACGTGCGTATGTGCGTGCGTGGGTGCATGCGTGCGAACGTGTGCGCACGCGCAGGAGTGCCTGCACGCGGGATTGCGTCTGCGAGCATGTATATGATTGGGTGTGAGTTCGTGTGTGTATACAAGTGTGCATGGGTGCATGTGCGTGTGTGTGTATGAGTTGGTGGTGTGCGTTCGAGTGTCTGGCACGTGCGTGTCTGTGCGCGTGAGTGCGTTTCTGTGTGGTTGAGTGGATGTGTGTATAAATTATTGCAAGATCAGAGTTAAATGTTAACATATACAGCCATAGTATACTTAAACTAATGTATTAATTGAATTTTATATACGGTATCCGTCATGTACATAATTGTGTTCAATGTGCACTCAAAGGCCGATGGCCTATTGTGGAAATAAATATCTATCTATCTATAATTAAAGATGTTGTGAGGACTAGATACTCGATCGCTCTGATTAACTTGACAATCATAATACAGATTCTCCTTTACTAGAAGAACAAAATGCTTTTTTAATTTTTGTAATCGGCCCAGCCAAAGCTGAGATAAGCATATAGCAACCACCTTGACAACCAAACGTTTTTAGCTATCGCGCTAGAGTTGTGACGTCACACCGGGATGACACCAATTCCTGTTAGTCTAGATTATTATCTTGGGGAGCATAGCTATAGGCTCTCTACTGATGCGCGTATTAGGCACCTATGCACCTATTCTTTGACAATTCATTGTTCACACAGGGACACTACATTGTTCGAGATGCACAAAGGTTCAATAATATCGAAGATGATGATATTTTTGTTGATTAAACTTAAAGGACAGACCTCATGGTCACGGTGCCTGACATCACAATTCTAACGTATAGGCCTGTTAGAGGTGACAGTAACATCGGATTTCGTGTACGTGAATTAGGATATATTTAATCAAACCCACCCACACACTTCTTGGAATACAATTCTACAAATGCATATATATCTTATCTTTCTGGATTGACTGCAGAGATTTTGCATAGATGATATAGGCATGCATGTACACAAATGTACAACTTTTTAAATGATAGTTAAGTAGGCCTACACCACTCAGTCAGTGCACGTACGATTGCAATTTACCATTGTGTAGGCTTATGAATAAATTTATGATTGTGTGGTGCTGGCGGTATCCCGCAATTCCGCGGTTCGTGTTTCGCGGCTGCCGGGCTGGCTGATTCCTGCCGTTTCTATGGACGCCCGGCAGTCGTACCTTGGAACTTGAACCGTGCACATCTGCCGCTGGTTCCACTGGCCGATTCGAGACCTCTGTTGGGTGAGTAACCTTTTATACGTAGCTAAGTTACTACAAATGGTGTCAGGAGTACTTTGGGCCCTAAATTAAAAATTGTTATTAGTTATTTCTAAATTCTATTCACGATTTTGCTGCTTAATTCTCGAGAAGGACGTGGGCTACTCGAGTATTACTCGAATGGCGCAAATTGTCCTCCATTTTGAACTTTTCACAACTGCGAAAATTAGATCACATTTTTATCATGTCCTGGTGGGTAAGACTATATTTTAAACATTTTAAATCAAATTAAGTTGATTTTAACTTCATTTTTAATTTCTGATCTATTTTCGTGGTATTTGCTTTGACATTTTCCAATTATTTGGCACTCGTCAGTCCTACAAGTTTTATATCTATCTTGAAATCTTCGCAGTTCGTGGTATATTTATATACCATTGCAGGCTTAGAGGCTATGTCTTGATTCTAACCCCTCCCATAGGTTTACTATGGGATTTCGGATTGCCACAAAATCTGGTTAAAACACTGCAATTTTAAATTATCTATGTTTTCAACGTCTACAACATTTTTATAAGTAAGGCTATAATGGGGTGGTTTTTTTCGCCATACGAAGAAAGCGGTAATATTAATAATTAAATAAAAGAAATAAATGCGAGTTACCACTTCATGAGGGGTGAGAATAGGGATATAGCCCCATTGCAATCTGTAACTGTTACTGTAACAATTCCGATCAGTCAAGAAATCCAGCAATTTTTCTGATCATGATGTCAGTTGAATGCTTTCAGTGTTCCCTATGTAGTGAGCGAATCTACACTTGTCTAATTTCATCAATTTCATGTGCTGAACATTCAAGAATTATTGTCAAGGCTATTTATTTATTATATTTATTACAACTACTGTGAACATGTACCACCGTGATATTACTTATTATTCTTGACCTTATTTTAAGATAATACTCCGCTCTCTTCATTTAAAAAATGGTGGAGGTGGTGTCTGTGGTGATGGATGGTGATGATCATAGAATTAACCTTTGCCGATGACCAGGTTCTAGTATGGTGCAGTATACTAGGATTGGTAGGGCTGCTCTTTTTGTCTTGGCACAATAGATCTTGGGCATATATATGTTCTTATCGGGTGGGAAGAAATTGGGATAATCGTGGTTATGCTCATTAGGTGATGCCAAATAACTATTCCTGACCAGATGATCTAGATGATGTTGTTAATTCACGGATCCATTTCTAGCTATATGCCTTGCCAATTCGTAGGTAAATTCTGCCCACTTTGTATGCACATTGGAATTGATTTTAACGCCTTAAAACATAATTTCCCAGACTAAATTTCAAGGTGACTATACAAGTGAGCTGTTGAATATTTTGAAACTAATTTGACTGCAGGTCATTGCTGCCTAATTCAGCAACAGCAGATGACCTGGATATTGACTCTGTTTTACCATCATCACTCCCCTAGGCGCATGAGGTGTCAGGTCCGAGGGGAATGCATTACACATCTAGGCGCATGAGGTGTCATGTCCGAGGAGATGACCATCGACCAATTCACAAGCACTTTCAGCTTCACTCCCCTAGGCGCATGAGGTGTCAGGTCCGAGGGGAATGCATTACACATCTCCTTAGTGCATGAACATCATCATGACTTGTCATGTCAGAGATGACCAACTACAAAATCACACAAATCGGAGTCAAAATCCAGTTATAATCCATCAGATCTTGCACATTCTACTTATCTTCCTGCAAATATTATCCTCATGTTCAGTATTATGAGATTGATGTAATTAAAACGATAATGTGAAATTAATGCTTCAAATTTTAAGATTCTGCATGACACTGAAGACATTCAACTTGTCTAGAAACCGCTATCAATCGTTAACCTTATTTTCCGTTAATAATAATCATAGTTGTAGTTTCGGCTGTTTAATAGTAAATCTGAACAGTTATTAAACAATCTGCATCAGCAAAATCGTGATGTTCTATTCTTTGTAAGTTTTTGGGAAACTAAATTAGTTGGACACATAAGCACATAGTGGCTTTTTCCAGCAATAATACTCCTTGAGATACCAAAAAAACCAACAGGGGTCCATCGCTGTATGACTCACAGAACGCGTTATTATAATTACGCGTTTTTCAAATGAAGCGTGAATAATTGCGCGTGGTTATATTTACGCATTTCTTGATTACACATTACAAATATGTGTTGTCAAATGATGTGTAAATTGTTACACATTAATCATACGCATTGTATTGTTAACTGTATTTATTGTCCGTCATGACGTGTGGTCATAATAATGCTCTCTCTCTGTTTATGTGTATGTGGATTAACTCCATGTACACACTTTTATAAGTATACACGCGTTCATCGAGACGTGACCTAGATTACCGCCGGCGCCGCCATTGGCTAATGACGTAATAGCCCACCATTACACAAGTGAAAAACGCTTAAGACGCGTACATAGCGTTATCGTTATTATAAGCATAAGAACCTGTAGAGATCTGAAACTCGGGGACAATGGATATCGACGTAAAATACAGAAAAAGTGGCGGAAATTCATGTGCGGTCAATGGGTGCACAAATAATAGCAGAAAACTAAATATTTTTAAGGGCTTGAGCGTTTTTAATCCCATAAAAATTCCACGTTATGCCATCAGATGAACCGAGCAGACTAGGGGGGGGGGGGGGGGGCGACTAACGCTATTAATAGACAAGGCTTACCAAAACAGGTATATGTGTGTTCAGAACATTTTTTGGATGACAAACCATCCGAGAGAAACCAATATCCGAAATTAAAATTAGGTTACGATAAATGTGTCACACCAGGTTGACGTAAGGTGGTAAGGAAAAACATTAAATGTCTAAAGAAACTCAGCATTTCAGACTGTTCCGTGGCCACTAATAGCAGCGATGAAATAAACTGTGATGATATAACTGATTTGTCAGAGACGGACTCTATCATGGTGTTGTAGATACTAATAAGGCCGACACATAAAAGAAACAATGAATCCATCCAGTATGTTGACATATGTACACAATGTCAGGAATCTGACTTTTGTACAAATGACCATGTCTACGGAAAACCATGGCCAGATTGTAAAAGTACATCTAGCTTCCCAGGGAAGCAATTAGAGCATGTTGTCCTGAACCATTTCGAGAGAACTATCTAAGCACAACCTGTATTATTGATTGTGCAGAAACATTCATTCAGAGACCGACAAACTTAAGAAACAGAAGTCAGACATTCGGCAATTATAAAGCCACACAATACACCAGATTATCTTGTGGGGATCTCACCCCACCTGGAAAACAGCTGATTTCAAGCTTAACATACCAGCTTTCATTAAAGATAAACTCCAGCTTAGTAGAGAAGATGTCACTACAACTCGATGAATAGCATGAATTCACGTCTCTCTCTCTCTCTCTCTCTCTCTCTCTCTCTCTCTCTCTCTCTCTCTCTCTCTCTCTCTCTCTCTCTCTCTCTCTCTCTCTCTCGAGAGAGAGAGAGAGAGAGAGAGAGAGAGAGAGAGAGAGAGAGAGAGAGAGAGAGAGAGAGAGAGAGAGAGAGAGAGAGAGGGAGAGAGCGAGAGAGAGAGAAGGGATGGAGGGAGGGAGGGGAGGGGAGGGGGCGGAGGGAGGGAGAGAGAGATGAGGGGAGATGGAGGGAGAGAGGGAGCGAGGGAGGGAGGGATGGAGAGAGCGAGAGGGAGAGAGAGGGAGGGAGCGAGAGAGGGAGGGATGGGGAGAGAGAGAGAGAAGGGAGAGAGAGGGGGGTGTGGGGGAGAGGGAGGCAGGGAGTTGAGGTGGGAGAGGGAGGGAGGGAGGGGCTTGGGGTGTGAGGGAGGGAGGGAGGGAGGGAAAGCAATTAGGAGATTGGATGTGTTTAAAGTACTGAGTAGCACGGCACCAGTCACATCACTGACACATTTTGATGACATTCTCATCGTGTGCTCGGCACTTATAAATCTTAAGGCTGATCTAATACGTGATGTACTTGCTGATTGACTATAGATACGGATAAAATAACTATGGGCGGGTGTACGAATCATGTATGAAACTACGCCCCCTCCACCCACCTCAACCCCCACCCCCACCACACACCCACCTCTCCCACACTGGCTGGCCTGGCGTTATATATATATATATATATATATATATATATATATATATATATATATATATATATATATATATATATATGTATATATATATACACACTTATGGTACTTTGTGGGACATTGTGTGTGTTGGTACTTTGTGGGATCTTTGCTTTCTCATAGGAATTTTGGCTTAAAATTCAGATTTAAGGTAGTTCTGATATCCGTAATAATAAATATAAAAAGAAGTATTGATTATACTTACGTTTGTATAAAACCTTGTGGGTCACCGATTTTATGACTTTGTGGGATACTGACGCAAATGACCCACAAGGCACCCAAAGTAATATACAGTATATGACTTTGTGGGACACTACATAAAATGACCCATAAAGCACCGGGATGATCTGTTAATATAATACATGTAATATATGTTAGCAGCAGCAGTAGCTGCCACTGCTGCTGCTGTCACGGTTGATGATGACTGCCACCGTTGACGCTGCCGACGCCGACCTTGCCAACAAGACACCCCACTGACATTGCCAAGCCTGATGCAGCCATTGATAACAATCTCAATTAAGCTAGCAAATAAAAAAAGTAATTGAAAGGTAAAAAAAATAAAAAATGATCTAATGCCTATAATGACGAATGTCATAAGTTAACTCGGGGTGTTGGAATTTGCAGACAGCTCAGAAAACGCGTGAATTATGTTATTGCGGTAACATAATGAATACAATAGCAGAGAAAGACAAATCAACATCATTACATTTCACTTTTCGCATTCAAATATTGTATACCTTACCCATGGCAGAGTCCATTCAGTTGTTACAAAATTATACCTTAAGATAGAATCATAGAAAAGATAGCTATAAAACGTAATTAATATTCAAAAGGATACTGACAGCAATAAATTTATCTGAAACCATTCCAAGTAAAAGATGTGTTTAAGAAAGAAAAATTATAAAATGCATAAAAGAAAGTGTGAATATATTTCTGTGAAATGCTTTATGAAGAATAATCATGGAAAAGAAAATAGATAGTCATATTATGTATTACTAGTCAATACGTTGTCATAACATATATGTGAACAAACCATAAACAATCGTGGACACTTATCGAGGCTATAACATCGAGCGACCAATTAACCAACTTATACTAGTTGCAAGTTGCAACTAAAATGTAAATGAAATAAGCCATACTAAAAATAAAAATAGGTTAATCGCCTAGTATACTAGAATATCATCATCAACATCAGTATCATCATCATCATCATCGGCAGAAGCAGCAGAAGCAGTAAGTGATAGGAAGCTCAATTAAGATAGCAAATGAAAAATAATTTGAAAGATAAAAATAAATACATTACCTAATATCTATTGTGAAGAATGTTTTACAAGTTAACTCAGGATGTTGACACTTGTTGAAAGCACAGAAAACATAATGAGCTATATCATTGCTGTATCATAATGAATACAATATCAGACAAAGACATATCAACATCATTACATTTCAGTTTTAACATTCAGATCTTTTGTACCTCAGACGCTGTCAGAGTCCACCCAGCTGTCATTAAATGCATGCCTTGAGATAGGAAAGATAACTATGGATCGAAATTAATATTCAGAAGAATACTGGCAGCAACAAACACAAGCAGGACCCATTCCGTTATTAAAATATGTATATAAATAATGCATAAAGGAAACAGCAATATGAATATGTCATTGTAATGCTTTATGAAGAATGATCATGGAAAAGAAAACAGCCATATTATATACATGTAGTCGGTAGCGTTAAAACAGGTGGGGCTTCTGTAGTGCAGATTACATGCATTGACATATATAACAACACGCGCAATCAAATAGAGTAACAACACGCGCAATCAAATAGAGAGGTAAATATGATTAGAAACATAATATGAAAAAAATTTAAATGATTTCAAAATCATAAAAAATAATATTTAATGTTTAAAAGCAATTTATTTTTATAATAACACTAGTTCTCTATTGATTGAATACTATCTGTTGTGATGAGTTGAAAACCTTGTATGCTAGATCAAAATCTACTCGGTATCCTTGATCTGTAATCGTTTGATGGGCTTATATCTTCCAGCCATGTATGAAGCACTACTCCTAGCTAAATAAATAGAAGAACTTGCTGATTTTTAAAGTCAAGCTACTGAATAATAAATAATGTTCTATTCTCTAGGCATTGATACTGTTTGTTGTCGGAAACAGTTGGATAGTAGGCTAGTCCAGTAGGCAGGCTAGTAGGGTGTGCCGGTTACTAGGATATTAGGCTAGGCCAATAGGCGGGCTAGTAGGTTAGGCAAGTCGGCATGCTACTAGGTTAGGTCAGTAGGCAGGCTAGTAGAATAAACTAGCAGTCTGGACTAGAAGTCTAGGCTAGTAGATTAGGGTAGAAGTTTAGGCTAGAAGACTATGCTAGTAGCCTAGATAGATTATGTTAGTAGGCTAGTAGACTTGGCAAGACATCTAGACAGGAAATATAGGCTAGTTGGCTAGTATACGAGGGTAGAAGTGCGTGGTAGAAGGCTAGGCTATGAGGCTAGTAGACTAGGTAGACGTTGCTAGAAATCTAGGCTAGAAGTCTCGGGTAGTAGACTATGCTGGAAGTCTAGTCCAGCAATCTAGGCTAAAAGTCTAGATTACTAGGCTTGGAGACTAGGCTAGAAAAATAGGCTAAACGTCTAGGCTATTAGGCTAGTAGACTATCTTAGAAGTCTAGGCTAGAAGTTTCAGCTAGGAAGCTAGTAGACTTGGTAACAATTCTAGTCTAGAGGTCTAGGCTAGTAGGCTGATAGACCAGGCAGTAAGCATAGGCTAATGAGCTTGTAAAAGAGGCTAGAAAACCAGGCTAGAAGTCTTGGCAAGTACATTAGGTTGGACGTCTATGCTCAAAGTCTAGACTAAAAGTCTAGGCCATTAGGCCAGTAGACTATTCTAGAAATCTACACTCGGCTATGATAGACAGCAGCAGATATCTCCCAGCAATTTATAGCAAGGTCAATTAAGATAGCAAATACGAAGGAATCTGAAAGATTAAAAAAATAGGTACATTACTTAATATCTATGATGAAGAATGTCATAAGCTAATTCAGAATGTTTACACTAACTAAGTCTTGTTGACAAGACAGAACATATAAATGAGTTTGAACCTTAACACCTGCTAGAGTCCATCCAGTTGTTTTGAAAGTTATACCTTGAGATAGGGAAGATAGCTATAAAAGGAAACTAATATTCAAAAGGATACTGGCAGCAATAAACCTATCTGAAACCATTCCAAGTACTTGAAAAAGATGTGTTTATGAAAGAAATGTTATATAATGCATACAAGAAACAATGTGAATATATTTCAGTCTAATGCTTTATGAAAAATAATCATGGAAAAGAAAATAGATTGTTATATTATGTATTACTATTCAATACGTTGTCATATATTATATGTAATAAAAACATAAGCAAGTGTGACACACTATGGTTTTGACTGTTCAATCAACTGAGTTATAGTCTAGAACCATAAGTTAGTAGGCTAGAAGACTTGGCTAGAAATGTAACATAGAAGTCTAGTTAGGTAGGCTACTAGACAATGCTCGAAGTGTAAGATGGTAGGCGGGAAGACTAGGCTAGAAGTCTATCCCAGCAATCGGCTAGTAGGATAGTAGAGTAGGATAGTCGACTAGGCTAGAAGTCTAGACCACAGGTTTTAGCCTTAGTCAGCTAGCAGACTACACAAGAAGTCTAGGCACGTAGATTGGCCTAGAAGTGTAGACTAGTAATCTAGGAGACTAGCAGTGGCAGGACCCCAGCTGGTGGGATTAATATGATAGTAGACTAGGCTAAAATCTAGAAACATAAGTTAGTAGGCTTGGCTAGAAATCCAGCATAGAACTCTAGTTAGGCAGGCTACCAGACAATGCTAGAAGTGTAAGATGGTAGGCTGGCAGAGTAGGCCAGAAGTCTATCCTAGAAATCGGCTAGTAGGATAGCAGAGTAGGATAGTAGACTAGGCTAGAAGTATAGACTATAGGTGTTAGCCTAGTGAGCTAGTAGACTATGCTATACGTCTAGTGGGTGGGGTGGTGGGGGGGGGGGGGAGTCAAATACACATGCTCACATACACCCTGTGTAGTCTAGGCTAGACATGCGGGTTGGTAGGCTAATAGACTAGGTTAGAAAAGAAGCTACTAAACTAGGCTAGATGTTTAGACAAGTAGGCTAGTAGACTAAGCAAGAATTCCAGGTTAGTAGTATAGGCTAGTAGAATAGGCTAGAAGTCTAGCCTAGTATGGCTAGATGACTAGACTATGATTAAGCTAATATACTATGACGTCTAGGGTGTAAACTAGGATAGAAGTCTAAATCAGTAGACAAGGCTAGGACAAAAGCAATAGATGGTGGACACTCAGTCAATGGCATACACCTCAACTTCAAGAAAGCTTTCGACACAGTTCTATATAGGAGGCGCATGGGCAAGACACAGTCCTATTATATATGCAATCCGATTCATGGATGTGTCAGAGCATGTCTTGCCAAGCAAAAGCAGTAGGTGCCCATTGGTGGAAAAGAATCAAGTTGGATGGTAGTAACGAGTGGGATTCCTCAGGGAAGTGTATTGGGACCTCTGCTTTTTGTGATCTATATAAATGACTTGTCAAGCCGTGTAAGTTTAGACATTTATCTTTTTTCAGATGACACACACTTTTTTTTATAACAATCCTTGAAGAGGAAGACCATGCATCCTTACAGGCAGATTTGAATGAACTAGTCGAATGGTCAAATACACGGCTACTTCGCTTTCATCCTGACAAGTACGCCAATATGAGTATTGTGCGGATAAGATTATAATTATTATATTATTGCTGATGATAAAACCCATGGAATTAAGAGGTCTCAGCAGAAGAAGGGCATAGGGGTGAAAACAGATGGGCTAAAGGTCAATAACGCAACTATTATGTTCGCAATTATGTGATTATGTGAACGTAAACCAGATTACATTTAGCCCACTGCATAAAGCAATGGTAAGCTTAGCCACCTTGATTATGGAGTCCATAAGCCAACAAACAGCTGGCAGATACTAAATTCTATACTAAACTAGAAACCAATCCAACCATAACGTTTACTGAACTTGTCCGCAGAAGACTGAACCAACTGGTCAGGGATGAGGAGATTGACTCCTCCACCGCCTACAGACTGATCCCAGACAACCCCCCCCCCCCGCCAGTTTCTATTTACTACAAAAAATTCACAAGGCCAAAAAAGATGGCCTAACCCCAGATAGACCAATTATCAGCGGCATCGGCTGCCCTACGGAACTCATCAGTAGTTTCGTGGATGAACACATTAAGGTTCACGTTGGACACCACAGACTTCATCAACAAAGTAGAGTCCTTTGGCCAACTTAAGGCTAATTCGCTACTAGTCACCATGGATGTCACATCCTTATACACACACATCCTAAACAGAGAAGGCATCAGAGTGGTAGCCATGTTTGCTAAAACATGGTATGCCAGGCACACTCTCAATCAGGAGCCTCTGTAACCTCCTGAAACTCGTTTTGGAATGCAACAGTTTTGAAATCAACGGAGAACATTGTCTCCAAGTGGGCGGTACCGCAATGGGAAGCAAAGCAGCATGCACATCTGCATGCATCTTCATGAGCATTCTAGAGGATAAGCTGCTACAGAATGCACCATACTCCCCAGCACTGTACGTCAGATACATAGACGACATCTTTATGATCTGGGAGCACAGGCACGAAGCTCAACAAGAGTTTGTCACTCACATGAATGCACCCCAACACAGCATTAAATTCACCATGGAATAAGCATCATATGCCAAGTCTCCTTTTTGGACACCATGATCCAAAACTCGCAAACGAATTCCATCATATTCGACCTCTATATACCAAGCCCACGGTCACACATGGGTAGCTACACTACGAGTCTGCCCACCCGGCCTCTTGTAAAGAGCCAGCCCATATGGCCAATTCCTTAGGCGTAGAAGGATCTGCTCCACCCTTCAAGATTTTGATAGAAACAGCCTGACCATACACTCACACTATAGAGTCCGGGGCTATCCTGCCAAGATACTACAAAAGGCCAGATAGACAGCCCGGACCAAGGACCGCCAGTCACTCCTCAAACCCACCCCAATGGACCCATCCACCAAAAATCCCTACAGACAAATCTTTGTCTGTGAATTCAACCACACAGATATGATGCTGAAGGACACAATCACCAAATTCTGGCCCATCCTACATGGAAAAGAACATTGCAGGCTAGGTTTCCCAGAAAAAATCCTATCGCTTTCAAAAACAAAACAATAAAAGATATGATCGTCAGGGACAAACTCCCTCCCCTGGACCAACCGGCCCAAGAATACCACAACCCGTTAATCCCCTGGCCAACCTAGAACTGTAATATCTGCAATAATATGGACAAATCCAGATTCTTTAAAACCAACACACTGGCCTCTCCTACAGAGCCTAAATTATAGGCAACTGTCAATCACGCAATATAGTCTATCCCCTAAACTGCAGAGTCTGTGGCAAACAATGAGTAGGAGAAACCCTCTGGCCCTTTAAAATCAGGATCCAAGAACACAAGCGCTCTAGGTTAGCATTCTAAACTAGTAGACTAGGATATATCATAGGCTAGTATGCTAAGTCTCGGTTAGAAATCTATGTTAGTGGGCTAGTAGATTTGGCTCGAATTCCAGACTAACTAGAGCTCTAGGCTCGTAGGCTGGTATAAGTCTAGGTCAGTAGACTACTAGACAAGGTTAGATGTCTAGCCTAGTAGACTCGGTCATAAGACTAGCATAGTACACTAGGCTCTAGGAGTCTAGTTTAGTAGGTTAGTAGAATTGATCTAGGCTAGATGCTTAGGCTAGTAGACTATGGGAGAAGTCCAGATTTCGTGCCTACAGGATTAGGATAATAGGCTAGTAGACTAGGCTAGAAGTATATGCTAGAACTCAAGGTTTGTGGGCTAGTAGACTCCGTTAGAATTCTAGACTAGTAGACTGGTAGAAGTCAAGTGTAATAGGCTAGACGTCTAGGCCAGGAGAGTATGGTAGAAGTATGGCCGAGAAGTAAAGGATAACAGACTGGCTAGAGGTCTACACTAGTAGATGAAGCCAGAAGTCAAGGCTAGTAGTATAGGTTTAAAGTCTAGGCTAGAAGGCTAGTAACCCAGGCTAGTAGACTACCTGGGTAGAAGTCTATGTTGTAGACTAGAAGTCTAGGTTAGAAGCATAGGAAAGCAGACTAGGCTAGATGTCTAGGCTAGAAGTCTAGGCTAGTGGGCTAGTAGACTAGGTTAGAAGTCTAAACTAGAGGTCGAGGGTGTATATCTAGTCCAGTAGGCAAAGACTATCTTATAAGGCTAGGGTAGTAGTCTAAGTATGTAGGATAGTAGAATAGGCTAAGCCTAGGCTAGTAGATTGCTTGGATAAGACACTGCTGTAGACTAGTCTAAACGTCTAGGCTAGAAGTCTAAACTGGTCTAGAAGTCCAGACTACAATGTTAGTAGGCTAGGCTTAAGGTCTTAAGTAGAAGCATATGCTAGTCGGTTTGGTTAGAGGTCTCAGCTAGAAGTCTAGGTTAGTAGGCTAGAAGTGGACTCGGCTAGAATTATAGGCTACCTAGAATTATAGGCTAGTAGACTGGTAGAAGTCTGGAGGTGTAGGCTCGAAGTCTTCTAGACTAGTGGGCTAGTAGACGATGCTAGAAATTTATGCTAGCAGGCTATCAAGTAGACTATGCTAGAGGTCTAGGCGAGTAAAATAGGCAAAAGGCAATGCCAGTAGACTAGGCTAGAAGGATAGTCTAGTAGGTTAGCATAATAAGATAGAAGTCTAGGCTAGTAGGCTAATAGACTAATCAAGAAGTCGATGTTATATTCATAGGCTAGAATTCTAGGTTAGCATGGCTAGTAAATTTTGCAATAAGTCTAGGCTGTAGACTAGGCTATAAGTATGTGATAGTAGACTCGGCTATACGACTGGGGTAGAAGCATAGGCTACTAGACTAGGCTAGAAGTATAAGCTAGTAGACAACATGTGTAGAAGGCAAGGTTGTAGCCTATACTAAAAGTGCACGCTAGAAGTCTAAACTAATATACTAGGCTGGCACTCTAAACCACTAGACTAGTAAACTAAACTAAATGCTAAGTTAAAAGCATAGGCTAGCAGACTAGGTTACTATGCTAGAAATCTGGGCTACAAGGCGAGGTTAGTTGGCTGTTAGATCTAGTCCAGAATTCTAGGCTAACTAGCACTTTAAATTAGACGGCGAATGTAGTGGGAGAAGACTGTGGAGCAGGTTAGAAATCTAGGCTAGTAGGCTCGTAGACTAAGTTAGAATTCAAAGCTAGTAGACTAGGATCTCAGACTAGGCTATAGGTCTAGGCTAGGAGACTGTGGACATCTAGGCTGCTAGTAAACAACGCTAATAGACTAGGCTAGTGATCTAGCATATTAATCTAGGTGTCTAAGCTAGCACTCTGAGTATGGTAGAAGACTAGACACGATGTCTAGGTTAGTAGGCTAGTATACTATGCTAGAACTCTAAGGTTACCGTCCAGAGCAGTGGGCTAGTAGATTCAGCTAGATATCTACGCTAGGAGCCTACCTGTGTAGAGGTCTATGTTCTAAACGAGTCCTTAAGTCTAGGCTAGTATTCTAAACTAGTAGACTAGGCTAGAAGTCTACGCTAGTAGAGTAAGGTAAACATCAAAGACAAAAGGATATGCTAGTAGGCTATGTGATTAGACTATGATCTACGCTAGTAGTAAAATTTATTAGACTAGTAGACTTGGCTAGAGTTTCAAATGTCTAGGCTAGTAGACTATGGTAGACGTCTATGCTATAGTCATAGGGTTGTAGGCTAGTAAAGTAGACTACGTTATAATTCTAGGCTATAACCCTAGATTAGTGGGCTAGTAAATTCAGTTAGTATTCTGGACGAACTAGAACTCTAGGCTTCTTGGCTAGAAGACTGGCAAAGCTTTTAATAGAGATGGCTAGTAGAATGATAGGCTAGTTGGCTAGTAGATTAGACCAGAAATTTTGGCTAGTAGGCCAGTAGCCTAGGTTATAAATCTGAGCAAGCAAAGTAGGCAAGAGGACTAGTCTAGTCTATTAGGCTAGTAGAATATGCTAGAAGCCTAGGCTGATAGGTTATAAATATAGGCTAGCTGACTAGGCTAGAAGTCTATGCTAGCATGGGTAGTAGATTATGCTATAAGTCTAGTATGTAGATTAAGCTAGAAGTCTATGCTAGTTGGCTAGTAGACTGGGCTGTAGGACAAAGCTAGAAGTATAGGCTAATGGACTAGGCTCGGAGTCTAGGTTATAAGTCTAGGTTAGTAGGCTAGTAGACATGGCTAGAATTCGAAGCTAGGCTAGAAGGATAATGGACTGGTTATTAGACGATGTTAGATATCTAGGCTAGTAGGCAAGACTAGTGACTTAGTAGATTCAGCCAGATGTCTAGGATAGAAATCTAACTTGTAGATTAGGGTAGAAGTCTAGACTGGAAGTATATGTTAGTGGGCTACTAGGTTAGAACCCCAGGGTAGCAATCCAGACTAGTGTGCTACTAGACTCAGCTAAATGTCTAGGATTAAAATTTAGGCAAGTAGGCTAGTATAGAACACTAGAACTCTAGGCATGTAGACTAGGCTAGACGTCGTGGATAGATGGCTAAGCTGGAAGTCTAGAATGGTGTGGCTAGCAGGGTTGGAAAAAAATCGATTTTTTTCAAAAAAATCAAATCAATCGATTTTTTTGATTTAAATCGATTTCAATGATTTAAATCGATTTTTATTCGCGACATCCCAGGAAATTACGTAAAACTTATACAGTGAAACCTGTATTAAGACACTGGCTGTGGGAGTCGCAGAAGGTGGTCTCTTAAGACAGGTGGTCTCTTAATACAGGTCCAGATGCATTGCTAAACTGTATTTTGGAACTGAATAAAGTGGTATTTTTATGACTTATTTTTAACTGAATTTTAAGCTTGCTGGTTTCTTAATACAAAAAAACTTTGTTCGCTTAAGCAGTTTTAACAGTATTATTATTGCATCATTTTTTATTGCATCATTTTTTTATTGCATCATTTTTCTATTGCATCATTTTTTTATTGCATCATTTTTTTTAAATGATGCAATAGAAAAGCATTTTTTCATTCTTGAAAAATACAGTCAAAACTGCTTAAGTGACAAAGGCTATGAAATATTTTCAATTCCATAATTAGCAAAATGTCTAACTCCGGCCGAAAACAAGATCCAATATGGATTCATTATGAGAAAGTGAAGACCCCAGATAAGGCCGGTGTCCGGGCTGTCTGCAAGGTCTGCCGACACGAACTCCAAGGTATCCCAGAGCGGTTAAAAAAACATGCAGCCAATTGCACAGGTCCACCAACACCAGCACTTCAAGGTCTAGCTGTAGCCGCAACAGAAACGGGGACTTCATCTCAATCTGAGCAGCAGCAGCGCGTTGAAACTGTTGTTGATCAAAACGATGTGGTGGTGATGGAAGTTGAACCTCTGTCAACTTCAAGTTCTGCTTCAGCGGCAGTGAAGCGCCCAGTGCACGGTCAATTAGCTGCTGGTACATTGGCCGCTAAGATACCCAAGCTGAATTATGGTCTACAGAATTATGTCATCAGAACTTCAGCAGAAAAACGTGGTGAATTAGATCGTGATGTAGCTAGGATGGTGTATGCTACGAACTCCCCATTTCGCTTAGTAGAAAATAGACATTTTATAAACCTTGTAAAAGATTTACGACCAGGCTATCAACCACCATCCAGAAAGGACATAGGGGGGAAATATTTGGATGTTATCTACACAGAAGAGCGGGAGAAGGCGAGAAAAAATTTGGAAGGTGAACTTGTCTGTCTAGCATTAGACGGTTGGAGCAATATTCATAACGAGCCTATCGTATGTGCTACAGTGACGACCTGCTTAGGTGATATTTACTTAGTGGATACTACGGACACCTCTGGACATCCTCACACAGCGGAATATCTTTATGACATTGCGAAGCAGACAATTGAAAACACGCACAATGATTTTGGGTGCATTATATGTAGTATCGTCACAGACAATGCTGCTAATGTAGCAAAGATGCGAGAGTTCTTGAAAGAACGACTGGGTTTCAACATGATTGCGTATGGATGCACGCCTCATCTTCTAAATCTGACTTCAAAGGACTTAGAAATGGGTAATGTTAAGGAGCATGTCACACAAGTTGTGAAGTATTTCCGAAATAACCACTTTGCTAGTGCCCAAATACGCCAATCATCGTGCAGAAAGTTAGTGATGCCAGCAGATACAAGGTGGAACACAATGTACGATTGTTTAAACTCGTATTGTGAGGCATGGCCGACACTTGTGACAATCTGTGATGGACATACTGACCGCATAGATGTTGCCATTGCCAATAAAGTTCGTAATGTAGTAATCAAACGTTCTGCAGATGAATACCGACTTTGTTTGAAACCAGTAGCTTGCGCTCTCGATAAAGCTCAATCGGACAATTGCACAATAGCAGAAGCAGTTGAATTATGGAAAGATGTAAAAACGGCCCTGCATAATGACACTAATAATTCAACAAAGCGTGCGGCCGATAAGCGTTATCAACAAGCTGTGACACCTCACCACATGCTGGCCAATCTACTCCACCCTAAATACCGTGGTCGAAACTTGACTCAGCAAGAACGTGAAACTGCACTCACTGTAGCATCCGAAATCCCTGGTTTGATGACTTTGGTAATCAAATTCGAGGCCATGGCACCACCATTTCACATTCTTAAATTTAACGACGAAGTTGTTAATGGAGTAACCTCTCTTCATTGGTGGAAGTCGCACAGACGTGACTTCGAGGATGATCTGCTGGAAGCATTTGAATTCACTCAGCGTCTGATGTCAGCTGTGGCGGCGTCAGCTGGTGTCGAGCGCGTGTTCTCCAGCTATGGGCTCGTGCAGAGTAAGTTGAGAAACAAACTTGGAACTTTAAAAGCGGCTAAACTAGTATTTCTTTTTCGGTCCCTAAACTGTGACAAAGAAAATGACTTCCGGTTTCAGTTGAATGATGATTGTTGACTAGACTAGTGAAGTACAATTGCAGCATTATTGAAAACTGAAAGTGAAAAGTGATGACAGACACATCTATCTGTGACTCAGTTAGGTTTGCGCGATATTGCTTGAGAGAATATCGATATCGTTATTATAAAAAAATTGCGGTATCTCAATAGTCAATATATCGAGTGTTCTGGTTAATCACTTAATTGTGAATAATTAAAGAATATGCATCCCATCATTCATAACATATTGAATATTTTGAAAGCAATTTCACTGGAAGCCGTTGCTGCCTAAGTCAGCAACGGTTTTCAGTGAAATTGCTTTCAAAATATTCAATATGTTTATTATGTTACGAATGATGGGATGTCTATTCTTTAATTATCACTGTTTGAACTAATATATATATAGAGTTCAAAATTTATATATTACGTCATATTAGCAACGATTTTTCAATTTTGTTCACAATTGCATCACAGATACAGTGAGTAGCAATAGGACAGAAATGATGCAATGCATAAATCTAACGAATTAGCCCTAATTAGATGCACAAAATCTATGAAGGTATGCAAAAGTCATCATTGTCTAAGTCTATCAACCTTGTTAACTTCTGTCTTTAAAAATATGCTCAAATTAAAATTGATAAACTGGTGTACATTTTTCAACAATTTTGGTGGACGATGTTGCTGTCTGCGACAGCTCTATCATCCACCAAATTTGTTGAAAAATGTACACCAGTTTATCTTTAACCCTTAGCACACTGATGTCGAAATTTTTAAATTTCAAATTAAATTTAAAGATAAACTGGTGTACGTTTTTCAACAAATTTTGTGGAAGATGGTGCTGTCACAGACAGCAGCATCGTCCACAAAAATTGTTGCAAATTGTACACCAGTTTATCTTTAAATTTAATTTGAAAATTTAAATTATCATGCTCCAGAGTGCTAGGGGTTATGTTTATTTTGAAAAATTAAAACTCCTACATCAGTGTGCTAAGGGTTAATGTAATGTAATGATGTGTTTACGTGTTACAATGTATATAGTTTCTTGCCAGTTTCAGCAATTACTGATTTTGATTTTTGAAGTTGTAGTAAACTACTTAATTTAATAACATTTCTATCTTTATTGTTTTAGTGTTAAATAAAATGGAGCCCAAAAGTCCAACTTGATAAGCACTAGCCAATAGTAATCGAGACACTCAATGACACTCCAGAGTGACTCCAGACGCATGTCATAGCTGAAAAAAGAGACAGTGTCTTGCTTTAAAAGAGTGTGCTTTTGGAATTAGACTAATAGTAATAGCCATACTGGCCCATACATGACTTTTCATGTACACTATTGCTTTAATGGTCATGTAGTGACATGTACGCACATGGAATTCTCCTCTTCTTTACAGCTTACACATACTTAATGATCATACTTTGTACACATGTGTGATGTACTGTGTACATGAACCTCAAGTATGTAGATTGTAGATGTGGACTCGTGCACTGGGTCTAGTCTTGCTGATGACAAATATGAGCAATTAAGTGTATAATTCTATTTTGTGTTGATGTTCAAGTGCCATGGAAGCAGTAAAATAATTATGTTACTTTAATTTAACAAAATTACTGTTAATTGTATTAATTACTTGAAAATTCCTCTATTTTTGCAAAACTGATTTAAATCACGATTTTTTCGATAAAAATCGAGTGATTTAAATCATGATTTAAATCATGATATAAATCAATTGATTTAAATCAAGCCAACCCTGGTGGCTAGTCGACTTGGATAGCTGTTTGGGCTAGTAGACTACCTGTGCAGAAAGCTATGTTGCGAACTAGACTATGTCTAGGCTAGAATTCTAAACTAGCTGACTAGGCTAGTAGAATAGGTTAAACATCTAAGATAGAAGCATATGCTATCAGGCTAGCTGACTAGGCTAGTATTCAAATTTATTGGGCTGGTATATTTGTCTACACTTCTAGAACTCTAGGGGCGTGGGATAATAGGCTGGTAGAAGTCTAGGAGCACAGATTAGATGTCTAGGTTAGTATACTAGGTTAAAGGCTTAAAGGTTTAGGCAAATAGAGTAGTTTAGTCTAGTAGAGAAGGCTAGCACTCTAGGCTAGTGGGCTAGTATAGTAGGCCAGAAATATTGGTTAGTAGGCCAGTAGCCTAAGTTAAAAATATTAAACTAGGCTAGCAGGCTACAAGACTAGGCTAGTATGCTAGTATACTAGGCTAGAATAGAAGTTTGTAAGCTATGCTAGAAGTCTTGGATAGAAGGATAGAAGAATAGGCGAGAAGCATATGATAATCGCTTATAATGCTGGAAATCTAAGCCAGTATGGCCATGGGACTAGGCTAAAAGTCTAGGCTTGTAGACTATCTGGGCAGAGGACAATGCTGTAAGCTAAACATTCTAGGGTAGATGTCTAAACTAGTAGACTAGTCTAGAAGTGTAGGCTACTAGGCTAGTAAACTATGTAAATGCCTCGGCTTGAAGCATATACTAGTAGGCATGGCTAAGTCTGAACTAGAACTTCGTAGAGAAGTCTAGATTAGTAGGCTAGTAGACTAGGATAGAAGACTATGCTAATATACTAGGCTAGAAGTCTAGGATAGCAGGCTAGTAGACTAGGCTAGAAGTCAAGGCTAGATGCCTAGGCTAAAAAAATATTCTATACATCTAGGATAGTAGTCTATGTAGTAGACAAGATAGGTCTAGGCTAGCAAGGCCAGTATATTCAGCTAGAATTCTAGGCTATAAACTACACTATTTGTCTAGGCTTGTATTCTAATAGTGTGATATATGTAATTATGTATAGGGTAGAAGTATAGGCTGGCAGACTAGGCTAGAAGTATATGCTAGTAGAAAACCTGGGTAGAAGTCAAGGCTGTAGCATATGCTAAAAGTCAAAGCTAGAGATCTAAACTAGTAAACTATGCTAGAAGCCTAGGCTACTAGGCTAGTAGCCTAGGCCAATACACAAGACTATTGTTAGATGACTAGGATAAAAATCTAAGCTAGTAGAGTATGGTAGAAATCTAGACTGGCGGTCTGGGTTAGTAGGCTAGAACTCTAGGGTAGAAGTCAAAAGTACAGTGCTAGTAGTGTCAGTTAAAAGTTTAGGCTAGAAGGCTAGGCTAGTAGATTAGTTTTGAAGGCTAGGCTAGAAGTCTAGCCTGGTAAGAGTAGACTAGTTTAGAGGTCTAGGCCAGAGGGTTAGACTAGGTTGGAAGTCTATGCTAATGTGGCTAGTAGATTATAATAGTTGTCTAGGCTAGTAGACAACCTGTATACAAGTCTACTGTGTAGACTCGTCTAGACGTCTAGGCGAGAATTAAAAAATTAGTAGACTAGGAAGCCTCGGCTATTAGAATAGGGTAAATATCTAGGATATAAGCATATGCTCGTAGGCTACCCAACAAGGCGAAAAGTCAAGTATGTTGCTAATGTTAATAGACCTGGCTATATGTCTAGGCTAGAAGTATAGTCTGGTAGACTAGGCTAGAAGTATAGGCTAGTAGACAATCTGAGTAGAAGTAAAGCTGGTAAATTATGCTATATGTTAAGTCAAAAGTAGTAAGCTATGCTAGAAGTATAGGCTACTAGGATAGGAGCCTAGAGAAACGGCTAGAAGCATAGGCTAGTAGGATAGGAGACTATGCTAGAACTATAGATTTGATGTCTAGATTAGTAGGCTATCAGACTTGGCTAGAATTCTAGGCTAACTAGAACTCCATGCTAGTGGGTTAATTGATTGGTAGAAGCCTAGTAGAGCATGCCATATCTCTAAGCTAAAAGGCTAGTAGACTATGTTAGAAATCCAGTCTAGTAGACTAGGCTATCAGACTAGACTAGAGGTCTCAGTTAGGAGACTATACTTGAAATGTAGGCTAGACGACTAGGCTAATAAACTAGCCAAGACGGCTAGTAGAATATGCTAGAACTCTAGGCTAGTAGGCTAGCATACTAGGATAGAAATCTAAGCTAGTAGCGTAGGCTAGAAGTATAGACTAGAAGCATAAGCTAGAACTTTTAGACTAGGAGATATGCCTAGTCTAATAGACTCCCTGGGTAGAAGTATATGCTGTAGACTATTCTAGAAACCTAGGCTCGAACTCTAAACCAGTAGTCCATGTTAGACATATATGGAAGTAGGCTACAGTAAATGCTTTAGAAGTGTAGACTAGAAGGCGATGTTAGTGGTCTAGTAGATTTGGCTAACCAGAACTCTAGGCTCGTCAGGGTAAAAGACATGTAGAAATCTCGTAGAGAAGGCTAGCAGTCTGTGTTAGTAGGTTAGTCGACTAGGTTAGAAGTCTAGGCTAGTAGAATAGGTTAGAAGAATAGGCTAGTAGACTAGGCTAGAAGTTTAGGCTAGTAGTCTGCGAGTCTAGTACGCCAGCAGACTAGGCCAGACGTATATGCTAGAGGTTCAGGCTAGTAGACGATGGGAAAAGTCTAGACTATGTGGGTAGGCTAGTATATTAATCTAGAAGTGTAGGTGAAAACTCTTGGCTAGTGGGCTAGTAGACTCATCCAGGCAAACTAGATCTCTAGGCTACGAGGCTAGTGGATTGGTAGAAGTCTAGTAGAGAATGCTAGGAGTGTAGGTTAGAAATTTGGACTTGTAGACTAGGAACGAACACCAGGTTAGTCGACTAGGCTAGAAGTCTAGGCCAGGAGGCTAGTAGAATAGGCTAGTAGGCTAGTACACTAGACGTCTGGGCTAGTAGACCAGGTAGAGTCTTGGCTAGACGGCACCGCTAGAAGATTAGACTAGAAGCCAAGTCTAGTTGAATATGTTTGAGGTCTAGGCTAGAAGTCTAGCCTAGTATGTCTCGTAAACTAGGCTAGTAGACTACCTGGGCAGAAGTCTATGTTGTAGGCTAGGATAGAATTCTAGGCTAAAATTATAGGCTAGTTGGCTTGTTGACTAGGCTAGAAATCTGAGCTAGGAGACTAGGAAAGTACACTATGTTAGTAGACTATGCTGGAATGCCAGGCTAGTAGAATAAGAGACATCTAGGCTAGTAGACTATCTGCGTAGCAGTCATGGCTGTAGACTAGTATACAAGTCCAGTTTAGAAGTTTAAACTACAAAACTAGGCTAGAAGTCTGGCTACTAGGCTAGTAGATATTTGCTAGATTTGTCTCAATTAGCAGGTTAGTGGACTAGTCTAGCAGTCTAGGCTAATAGAGTAGGGTAGAAGTTTGTGTTGGAAGTCTAGCCTAGTAGTCTATGCTAGAAGGCAAGCCTAGTAGACTATGTTGGAAGTTCAGGCTGGAAGCATAGCTTAGTATGGCTAGTAAACAAGGCTAGAAGGCTGACTGTATAATACTAGGTTGTATAAAATTAGGCTAGACGCTGAGGATAGTAGGCTAGTAGACTAGGCGAGAGGGCTAGGCTAGAAATCTAAGCTATTGGGCTAGTAGTTTGTAGGTCTAGGGGTGTAAAGCAAGGCTAGTAGATTAGCTTATAAGGTTAGGTAAGTAATCTAGATATAGAGGTTTAGACTAGCATGCTAGTAGACTGGGCTAGAAGTCTAGGCTAGTAGGATAGTAGAATGGGTGAGAAGTGTAGTCTAGTAGTGTAGGCTAGAAGTCTAGTCTAGCATGGCTAGTAGACTAGGCAAAAAGGCTTGGCTAGTAGACTACATGGGTAGAAGACAAGGTTGTAGACCAGCCTAAACGTCAAGGGTATAAGTCCAAAATATAAGTCTAGGCTACTAGGCTAGTAGACTAGGTCAAAGGTCTATGCTAGAAGCATATGCTAGTAGGCTAGGATAGAAGTCTTGGCTAGAAGTTCAGGTTAATATGCCAGTAGACTTGGATACGATTCTAAGCTAACTAGACCTCTAGGTTAGTAGGATAGCATACAGCTAGAAGCCTTGCAGAGCATGATAGACGTCTCGGTTAGTGGTCTAGTAGACTAGGCTAGAAAACGCTAGTAGGCTAAGTAGACTGGGCTCGAGCTCGAGACCAGTAGAGTAGGCTAGAAGACTATTTTAGCAGATTACGATAAAAGTCTGGGCCAGTCGAATAGGCTAGAACTGTAGAATAGTAGACAACCTGGGTAGAAGTCAAGGCTGCAGACTAGGTTAAATGGCTAGGTTAAAGAGTCTAAACTACGAGACTACATGTGGTTTAGAAGTCTAGACTACTACACCAGTAGACTGTACGACTATGCTAGTAGACTACGGCAAAAGGCTAGACTACAATCTAGAAGTTTAGGCAAGTAGGCTAGTATACTCAGCTAGAAATGTATGCTAGTAGACTAGAGCAGAAGGCCATGCTAATAGGCTAGTAGAATAGGCTAAACGTCTATGCTCGCAGACCAACAGACTAGGCTCGAAGACAAGGCTAGATATCTAGTCCAGTAGAGTAGGCTAAAGGTCTAAGCTAACATAGATTAGTCTATAACTCTCGTCTCTAGACTAGGCTATTAGTCTATGCTAGTAGACTGGGCGATATGTATTGGCTAGATGCAGGTTGACTAGGCTAGAAGTACATGCTAGTATAAAACCTGGCTAAACGTCAAGACTATAGGTTATGCTAATCTCATCGGATAAAAATCTAAACTAGGAGACTATGCTAGAAATCTAGGCTACGCTAAATGGCTAGTCTATGCTAGTAGATTAGGGTAGATATCTAGGATAGAAGTCTAGACTAACAGACAATGCTAGAATAAAAGCCGAGTAGTCTAGCTGGTATGGCTAGTAGACAAGGCTAGAAGGATACCTGTGTGGAAGTCTATGCTGTAGATTAGGCAAGAAGCGTAGGCTAGTAGACTAGGTTAGAGGTTTAGGCTAGATGTATAGGGTGTAAATCTAGGCTAGCAGACTACCTACCGTAGACATCTAGGCAGGTAAACTACACTAGAAGTTTAGACTAATAGATTAGAATAGTAGTCTAATCTATTAGACTACCTTGGTAGAAGACAATGCTTATACTAGGTTAAACATCTAGACTAGACTAGAAAAGTAAACTAGATGTTTACGCTACTAGACTAGGCTAAAATTCTATGCTAGACGCGCATGCTAGTAAGCTGGGCTAGATGTCTCAGCCAGATGTCTAGTTTAATAGACTGGTACTCGGCTAGAATGCTAGACTAACTAGAACTTGTGGGCTAGTAGACTGGTAGAAGACTAGTAGAGTAGGCTAGAAGTCTAGGTTAGTGGTCTAGTAGACTAGGCTACACATCTATGTGTGCAAACATTAGACTAGGATAGACGGCTAGGCTAGTAGACTAGAATAGAAAACTATGGTAGTAGACTAGGCTAGAAGTGTAGGCTAGTAGAATATGACAGATGTCTAGGCGAGTAGGCTAGTAGAGTAAGCAAGAGGTCTAGGCTAGAAGTCTAGGCCAGTAGACAATGTGGTTAGAAGTCACGGCTGTAGGCTAGGCTAAAAGTCTAGGTTAGAAGTTTAAACAATAGACTATGCTAGAGGTCTAAGCTACTAGACTACGGTAAAAGGGTAGTCTAGGCTAGTAGATTAGGGTAAATGTCTGGGATAGAAGTCTAGCCTAGTAGACTATGCTAGAATGCTAGCCTAGTAGACTAGGTTAGAATTCTAGGCTAGTATTGGCCAGTAGACTAGGCTAGAGGACTACATGTGTAGAAGTCTGGGTTGCAGATTAGAGATCTAGGCTAGTAGGCTATCAGAGTAGGCTAGGGGGCTAGGCTAGAAGTCTAGACTATTGGACTAGTAGAATAGGCTAGAAGTGCCGTGTGTAAATCTAGGCTAGTAGACTAACTTAGACGCATATGCTAGTAAACTAGACTAGAAGCTTAGACTAGTAGGCTAGTAGACTAGGCTAGTAGGATAGCGGAAGAGTCGAGAAGTGTAGTCTAGTAGTTTTGGCTAGTAGAGACTACATGGCTAGTGATATGGCTTAGACTAGGATAAATGTCTAGTCTTGAAATCTAAGCTAGGTGTCTATGCTACAAGGCTAGTAGACAAGGGTAAAGTCTATGCTAGAAGCATATGCTAGTAAGCTGGGATAGATGTCCCAGCTAGAAGTCTAGATTAACAGGCTAGGTGAGTTGGCTAGAATTCTAAATTAACTAGAACTACTAGACTAGTAGAAGTCTAGTAGAGTGGGCTAGAAGTCTAGGTTAGTGGTCTAGTAGACCAGGCTAGAAATAAATGCCTGTAGTCCAGTAGAATATGCTATACGCCTAGGCCAGTAGAGTAAACTAGCAGACTATGCTAGTAGACTTGGTTAGAAATCTAGGCTAGTAGGCTAGTAGAATAGGGTTGATGTCTAGGCTAGTAGACTAGGAGAGAAGTCTAGGCTAGAAGTCTCGGCTAGTAGACAGCCTGTGCAGAAGTCAAGACTGTAAACTAAGCTAAAGGTCTATGCTAGAAGTTTAAAGAAGTAGACTGTGCAAGAAGTCGAGACTACTAGGCTCTTAGACGATGGTAAAAGGCTAGCCTAGAATCATAGACTAGTAGACCAGGCGATAATGTTAGAAGTCTAGGCCACTAGACTAGTAAACTAGACTAGAAGTCTAGGCTAATGGACTAGGGGAGACCTCTATGCTAGTTGACCACCTGCATATCATTCAACGCTGTAGACTACCGATGATAGAAGTCTACGCTAGTGGGCTAGTATATTGGACAAGAAGTCGGGTATAGAAATCTAGGCTAATGGCTAGTAGAGTAGGTTAGAATTCTAGGCCAGAAGTCTAGGCTAGCAATACAGGCTAGTAGGCTAGAAGGCCATGCTACAAATCTAATCTAGTAGACTATACTAGTATGGCTAGTAGACTAGGGTAGATTTCTAGGCTAGTAGACTACCTGGTATAAGTTTAAGCTAGTAGACTAGGCTAGAGGTCTAGGCTAGTAGGCTGGTAGGTTAAGCTATAAGTCTAGGCTAGTCGGCTAGTAGATCATGCCAGTTCCATCATATAGTTTCTCCACCAGAGTTGAGGTGTGTCGACAACCTCGCTCCCTCCGCCCCCCCCCCCCCGCCCACACACACCTATTTCCTTAGATAAAATGAATTTATAAAATGAATGACCGATGGTCAATGCACTTGAGCTAAGTCAAGTGCTATATGTATGTATGTATGTATGTATGTATGTATGTATGTATGTATGTATGTATGTATGTATGTATGTATGTATGATTACTGTATTCTGCGGCTGTAGTAGTAGTAGAGACATCCTACAGCTGCAATCAGTCCTTCTTCGCTTTTGCCCACTGTGTCTTGTCCTCAGCCAAAATCCTTAGCTTCCTCAGGGCCATTCTTGACTTGAGTGTACCTAATCCTGCTTTCTTGATGTCACCTCGTAGCACACTTAGCAGATTTATGCAATGGCGTCCTCTCCTGGCTCTGTATTTGCGGGCTCCGAGTAGGGCGATTTCCAAGGCTCTCTACTGGTGTGTCTTCAACAGACAGCGGCGGCGTATTACACATCTTGTATAGTGCATCGTTGGAAATTATGCTCTCTAGCCAGCGGTGCCCAGTTTTTGCGGTGGCAGGCGTCAAGTTTGTCTAGAGCTGCCTTTGGAACTGCACAGCTGTTGCAGTTATACAGCGTCAAGGATACGCAGGTTGCATTGTATAAACGTAGTCTTTTACCAAGGGCATCTTTGATCTACGAATCCATAGCTTCCAGAAGGACTGGAAAGCTATGTTCCCCATGACGCAGCGTGCAGCAATGTCAGCAGTACTGCAAATCAGTGAGCCCAAGATTGTACTTTTCCTCCATGGTTCGCCGCCACTGAGAGGATCGTCATTTTCTTTAGTTTCATGCTTTGTAGATAGGTATATGTTGGTGAACTCTGTTTTAGATTCATTCATAAAGATTCTCAATTTTTAGTTTGCTTGCAGCTATTAAGAGAAGTTCGTCAGGGGGTTTCTTTTCCTCATCTATAAAGTCCACATCGTCGGCATATTCCATCTCTAGCGGCATGTCCAGTATTAACACCGGGGTGGGGTGGGGTGGGGGTGTTGTGGAATTTTCCCACACGGATGTCAATGCAGCAGCCAGGTAACAGGTGAAGAGCACAGGGGATAGACCATCTCCCTGTGGGGAGCCGATTGATGTCTCAAACTCTACAGACTTCACTGACTGAACTCGTACTTTCAGCTTGGTATCTGCAAGCAGTAGTCTCACTAGTCGTAGCTCATCTTCATTGCAACAGGCCTGGCGTAGTACATCTAGGATCTTTGAGCGCTTAATTGTGTTTGAGCGCTCAAGTGCTATACTTTATTTAAATCGATATTAGTAGATTTTAATCTGTACTAGTAGGCTAGTAGAATAGGGTCGATGAACAAAATACAAAACAACAAGGACCACAAGGATTTAAATCCTTGATAAGCGGAAAAGATACCACATGCGGGAATACAGTCGTGAACACCATATACAGGCAAGAGCCCTCTATTATAAATGTTGTGAGGAGAAGGTTAGAAATCCAATATCAAATCTTCATTTCAATCAAGTTAGAAAGGATATCACTAAAGCACATAAGCTGGATAGAAATTAAACAGTGACCAGCCCCTCTGTGCTGGCAGCAATGTGATGTGCTCGCTAGTCTAAGCTGCACTGCTCGCTAGTCTAAGCTGCACCTGAGTCGAGAAAGTGTGCTAATGTCATTACACTATTTTGACAGAAATGGCATTAGAAACAATGAATAACCATTTAGACTATTCTTTGATACTGATAAATTATAATTTATTCATACTGGATGGATGAAACTAGTTAAATTACTACAATTTATGCAACAACAGACATTTATAGATTTTAACACCCACTAATCAGGGAGTGTTCTAATGTCAGTAAATGTGACAGTGATAGAAACATGCTGGCATGCAAGAGACTGCTCTTTTAGAAACTATACCTGTGACAAATAAGATGCTTTAGCTATGGTTCACCAGAGCTCTCAGCAGTCAACCCTTCTAATTGACTCGGGAGTTGTTTCCGTCAAAAAAACATTACATTGACACATAAAATAAGAAAAACAAATAAAAGTATTGAAGTCTGACGACTATCCTTGTTTCGCGCGATAGAATGAGCCCTCCTCGTACAAATAGAGGCACAGATTTCCAACTTAAGATTATTTTAATGCTTCTGATAGCTTGCCAGTGGCGTCGGAGTGGCTCGGCAACAGGGGGTTGCTAAGGGTGGATTCAGGATTTCGTGTTGGGGGGCGTGAAGGAGGTGGGCCTGGGAGGGGGCTTCACCCTCCCTAATATTGGGCGTTCGGGCGTCTTCCCCCGGAAATGTTTGAAAATTAAATGCTCTGAGAAGCCATCTCCTGTATTCTGAGTGATAATTCGTGGGTAAAATTGTTCAGGAAAATGAGAATTTTTCTCTTAGAAAATGTCAATTTACAGAGCATGAAAGGAATATTTTAGAAATCTTCCACTTGAATGACTGGTTCGCTATGCCAAAATTTCAAATCAGGGCGTGTAAATCGACATTTTTCAAAATCATTTCAGAAGGTCTGTTTAGTTAAGGTGTTAATGCCTGGTTAATGATATAACAGAGTGTCGCCATCAGTGATCACTGCTTGTCTTCCTAGATATTGTTGATATAAGATTTATGAGCAATAGCAATACGTGGTCAGTGAACAATGATAGTACCATATAAATCCATGTATGCACAGTACACACAACACTGCCTGGGGGTGGGGTGGCGGGGGACTTCACCGGAAATTGTGTTAAATAGATGCTCTTAGAAGTCATTTCCTACATTTTAAGTGACAATTTGGGGTTAAAAAATCTACACTAGGACAGGGGGGTACAGACATTATTAGCACCCCCCCCCCGTCCCCACAAATTGTTTTAGGGGGCCCTAGACACCCCCACCACCCCAACCAGCTCCGCGCCACTGTAGCTCGCACAATTTTGACGGACACGTGATATGGTTTTCGTGGACTCTGCCATTTACAATTAAATAAATATTGCGTTAGGAATTTTGAACCTAATTTGACTTAAAGGGAATCACCAGACCCTCTATACTACTGTGTATAAAATGAATCTACAGACCGTAACGTTTTCAAAAATATAATTGTAAGATCTGTGCTCAAATTAGAAATATATATCTTCGTTATTTAAATATGTGGTACATGGGTTAAATTTCTATTCCCGGATGAGGCGTATGACGTCATAAGTTGAACGTTTTTCTCGCTGTCATCCAACGCTATCGCAATAAAATTGCGAATTGCGTTTTTATAAGGGGATTCTCTTCAGCGGTTTTAGGAATATATACACTATATTTGCGGAATTGTTGAGGAATATATACTAACAGTCCTTTGTCTGATTTCTCTGATGGTGCCAATTTTGACATGAAGTTTTGATCTTGAGATAAATGAATGACGCGATAGTATAGGCAATTCAATATAATTGCCACTATTGAATCAACACTCTTACTGGGGCTACGGCAGATAATGTTATTAAAGTTTCATCTATTAATATGAGAGTTTAAATAGTTTGTACATACATCCAGTCCATCTTTAGGGACTTATGTTTTCATACTAGCCTCAAAACTTCCTGAGATTTTGTAATGTTAATGTAATTGGCAGGTATCGTCATAGAAAATGGCCATCTTAAGGTTCGGCAATTAATGTGTGAAAATAACAAATACATTCCATAAATTTGCGATAGTGTGATACACGTCTTAATCTCTTCAATCTGTACATATATAAATGATGTCGATAGCATTATCACCGATAGAGATATCACCATCCAAATGCGTGCACTCCTGTCTTCAGAGTGCCGTTATTATGGTTCTTGTCGGATGGGATTCAACCTATGACGTCATCGGTTTAATTAACTCGCAGAAAATTATAGTAACATAGCGTTTTTAACACCATTTAACTCGGATTTATATACAAATGTCGGGGGAAAGCTTTATACAGTAGCTTAAATGTGGGCTCTACAATAGAACTGCGTGTTTTATGCAAACGATGGCGACCCTTCTTGTGTTCCCCTTTAAGTTTGTTGTTATCTAGTATGATGCCAGCAACACGCTTTTCTCAAATTCAGGTTTCGAAGAGGTAACACAGGATTGATCATGTCAAATAAAGATATGTGTAATAGAAATGGAGGTACAATATCATTTCTTGTTAAACAGCATATGTCTACTAGAAAATTGATGTATGCAATATGCCTACCCTGGTACGCCTACGTGGTAGAGACACCCGACCAACAGATTGCACACGCGTTACTACGAGACAAGAACCGTTAAGTTGATGTCGCGTATATAGCCGCCCATATTGAACATAAAAGACCTATTGCTTAATTGTCTTGCAGTAGAATATTTATGTATATGTTCAATTAGCATGCAACATCATGCATTTCTGATATAATACAAAAAAATTCAATTTGAATCTTTGTTAATATAATTTAATACATTATGATTGCAGATTTACAAAGAGTAGCAGTGGCATAGCCAAACGGGAAGGGGAGGGGGAGGCGGGCGGGTGTTCATCCAAATCTGCAAAGAAAAAAGTGTGTGGTGTGTGCGCACGCGCGTGCGTTTGCATGTGTATGTGTGCGTTGTACACTATTTCAGTTTAATGGCATGATCAAAATGTAAAGTAAGTAACGGGCTGCCACAGAGTCAAATTTTCATAAATATCTCAGGGACAACCACCGACACCCCCATTAACATCTCGTGTGATTACCTTTTCGAGACCAATCACCTATCTTACCCATACACAGATATCGAGATCCTGGTTCCGTCACTGAGTAAGCCTTAAAGCAGCAGCTATGCAAATATATATATATATATATATTACAACAAAATTACACTAGAATTCGACAAATACGAAGATATACCTAATAGTTGCGACATGGGGGCAGCTTTGCTAGAAATTCAAAACAACAGACAGGCAAGCAGGGAGGCAGGCATACAGGCAGACATATAGACAGACAGACAGGCATGCAGGCAGGCATGCATACGGCAGACAGGCATGCATGCAGGCAACAGACAGACAGACAGGTAGGCAGGCTAATAGTGCTACTAGTTGCGAATAGCCACTTGTTAAATTGTGTTGTGTGTATCATACGTGTATATTATGTGGGAGACACGGACATAAGACGTATGTCTTATCGTGCTCCCGCTTGACTAAAAATAAATTCTGTTTAAACTAAAATGAAATTACTTTAGAAATTAAGAATATATATGGGCCTACAATTGAAGAATGTACATGGCCTACGAACCCCCTAATGTGGACTGATTGCATGATTGTCTGTTCACCTATCTCTCCATCTGGCCATCTTCGCTGAAACCCTTTCGCGGCCTTTGTTTGGATACAACCAAATTTACTGTGATTTATATATTGTGGATAGAAAGGTGACATTTCTTCTGGCATTTGACACCCAAGTGCCCCACCACATCCACTGTTCTCAATATCTGCTCTTTTTCCACTTTCGAAGAATATTGAAAAGCATAACTAATTCGTTATCGGAATTGGATAATTCCCTTGCAAACTGGTCGCCAACAGCAATCATTAACATGACAAGTAACTATTCATATAGTAGACATGGATGTGAACTAACCGTCAGATTTTTACATCTACTTACGAGTTATTCATTATCTTTATCTTTCTTGCTCTGAAAAACAGCCGTACACTACGATGACGCCGACGATAACGGCGGCGACACCAACAATCGCAAGAACACCGCGATAGCAATGCAAATTTTAATAACAGCGACGATAATAACACTTGTATAAATATATTTAGGCTACTTATTAAGCTATATAGATTAAGTTATTGCCATTATTTAACTAACTCCACAACTGATGTAAAAATTGTAACTATTATAAACCATCACACTGCTGTCTGGGTGTAAATAAACAACTTGACCTCGAATCTTGGTGTAACTGAGTGCATCGCGTCACGTTCGAGCGTAACACGTCACAGGTGATGACGCGGCGCTCAATCCAAATTTAACCAACTTGTTTATGCTTTTTATGGCGTGGCTTCAGTGGCCTAGCTATGGGAGTGTCTAGAGCGGGTGGGTGGGGACTGGGGAAGCACCCCTCGCTGTTATCACCCAGACCCCTCCATATATTTCGAAGACAAATTTCAAAATTCTGCTAAATAAAATTGTCACGAAATTCGTGACCATTTATCAGATAAACCTAGGTAAAAGGTATGTGGGGGGGGGGGGGAGAATTCTTCGCCTGACCGTGTATGATTATATTTTAAATGACGTCTTACGTGTACTATGCGTTGGGCCCCCCCCCCCCTCTCCCCGCTATCATCCACCATTGCAGATGTATAATATTAATAATATTACACACAAATTGTGGGTCACATATTTAGAATATCAGGGATTACTGACTACAATGATGTGACCAATGATATTTTATCGCCAATTGCCCACACATTATTTTGTTTAAGCCTGTATTTAGCGTAGAGGGATAGAGCAATAATCTGTAAATTATTTTGTAATATATAGAAATACGTAATATGGTAATACGTGCTCTTCACTGAGGCATGCCGTGTCGCATAGACCTGCTCAAAATGCACGCTCCAATAACTAAACCGCAGATCTCTTGTGTTTAATTATTAAACATTAAACATCCATAAACATATTACCAGCAAAAGGCAACACATTACAAAACAGTAGTAAAACTTACAAACATGTTTCTAGCGTCTCTGTACATCCATGAAAGCGGCCATGTTGATTTCAAAGGAACACGTGATCTATTTACCCATAATTCCATGTTATCTGCAGCAGTTACTTGTGGGTCATCTACAACCGTTTCGGAATCTTGCATTTGGCGGAAAAAGTTGAAGTATGGCTGAAGGCGGCTTTCAAAAGTTGGCTTTGTGGGTCACTGGTCAATTAGGTCTTGTGGGTCACTAATTACAAAAGTGTGGGGAAATGCGTATTTCGACGAGTTCTAACATTTAGAACACATTTTGAGATGGTGCTTTGTGGGTCATTATACAGTGACCCATAAAGTACCATGATTTTGGGCAGTGACCCACAAGACGACTATGAGACACACTATATATCCCGCAAGGTACCATTCATAAAACTATATATATATATATATTAGTACAGGTTAACAACCTACTATAATGCGGTTAGCAACACATTGAGGAAAATGAGAATAATAATAAACAAATACAGAAATTATAACTAGCGGTCCTAAGACCGTTTCAGTTCCTTTTAGTCATTGGGACCATGCTTACGGATACAATATAATTAACGAAACACATATAGAGAAATAATTAAACTGTGAAGTATAGTTACTTGAATACTCGGTAGTCATTCTTAAGTTAGGCTACCGTGTTACTGAAATTGATCCGTCATTCCGTAGTTGACGTGCGATGATGCGTTTACAGGAAGCTGGAAAGTTCCTGTAGGTTGGTTCCCGCAAGCTGTTTTCCGCAAACAAGATTTCGGCAAGAACACTCATGGCAGGACTACATCACTCAGCACTGTAACCCTAATAGGATGTCTAATGAGCAGTCACCAAAAGATACGATAGTACTACTGTGGGGAAGAAAGTTCCCATACACCAATGGCACGGATGGAAGGTGTAAACAACCCAATCACAAGCGGGGGTTATCAGATGCGAATGAAGATACAAAACAAAGCTTCACGGTGCTGGTACATCAGCCAGCTCTGAAGACACACCGGGCAGAGTTTACTTGCTGCGGTCGAAAGTCAGAAGAACCCACACAATATTAGTGCGGGGACGGTTGAAATACCACTTTTAGGCGTGGCCGGCAGATCCGGCGAGTCATCCATCAAAGAACATAATGCCTCTACATCTGTAGACTCATATTCAGGCCATAAAGGCCTCACCGCAAATTCGTGTTCCGAAGTAGATATTGATATTCGTGAACAATAATCAGAATGTTCCAAATTACTCCCGTAAGTAGGGAGTTACAAAATTGTTTTGGTGCGGTGGGTTGGGCAACTGCCAGCTACTGGAGAAAAACCCGACACATAGCGAAGTAATACACATATTGTCTGTCGCGCTGATAGTAGCTGGTACAGATCCAACCTGTTCGGCCCCTGGTCAAGGATGCCCTCGATCTCTGGATCGCGTCTCCTTTTATACTCCTCGTGACGTCACAGGCGCAGGCACCAACCAATCATCGTTCGAGCAACAGCAAATCAGCGCGTAGCTAATAATAGCACAGCCGAATGTTCTAGAACATTCTAGAAGTTCTGTGTCCACGTGGTTATGACGTCACGGTAATATTTTGAAGATAATCAATAAGGGTTTTCTGTTTTCTTAACCGATTTTGAAATGGTTTACGGATTTAGAAAGCCCGTTGAATTCTGGTCTTGATCAATGCCAGATTTAACGGGAACAGGTAATCAATAAGGATTACAGGGTACCATCTCTGTACACTAAAAGCTTCATCCTATCTTGGTCATACCTATGCACTCTATCAAAACAACATTATGTGCTTTAACGAACTTAGTCGTTTTCGCAACGCGATCTCTCTCATAAGCCCATATACACGCTTATGGCTCTACCCACGGGGCCGTGTTCAGGGAACGAATCCAGGACGGGCGGCGCGTACCCAGCTTAGCTTGTACGGCCGGTACTCAACCGGTCGATCCGAACTACACCACCACCTCCTAGTTTGACAGCCATGGCAAACAATCATGTATGGCGGATCGATGCACGGACGTACGCTAGGCAGGAATTATAGACTTCCCGGGCAGGCGTGTGGCCGGAGAGGAGAGTAGTGACCCAATAGACGTGTATTCAAGAGACAGAGCACATAGAGGTGCCAAGAGGAGGGGGAGGCATACTTCTAGTTTTCAATTTTTGACCTGGAATTATTTATTTTTGTTTTGTTTTATTAATATTACGGTGCATGCTGTAACTTTATTTAGTAAATGATTCTAAACAATAGCTCGCATGGGTGTTCTCTCTGAGTGCGGATAATCATTGTCTCCGCAGAGAACACCCAAGCTCCAACGTACCACAATTTAAGTTTTAATTATATAATATAGTAAAATAATATATATATAAACCATGTAACATACCCTTATGAGGTATTTATTGAATCACTCCGAATTACTGGCGCACCCCGGGTAAATAAAGGGGCAGGCAACACGTACCACTTATTATTTATAAATATATATATTTGCGGCCCGTTATTGCGGGTCTGCAATGGGCAGCTCTCGCTGGCCCCATATTCGTCCTGACGTCTGAGACAGGAAGAATGGTAATAAGAAAAATAGGATATATAATAATAGTAACTTAAAAGTTAGTTTATCAGACAGCCTCAGCGTAGCTGAAACACAATGACAGGATTATGACATTATAGCACTGCGGGACGTTGTATTCTTTACGTCGCACACGATGTTCTTACAACATCGGAGTCCGCAGTGCTCATTTCGTGTTGGGACACAGCCGGGCACTGAACTGTGCGGCTGTGTCGGATAACCGTAGTCATCCTAGGGACGTTATTCAATTGATCTAACATATATAATAAAGAGAAAAGTATTTAAAAAATAAAGTAATAATTAATACATTTCCACCAATCGCACCATTGATGATTCTGCTGTATCACAAATGATCACACCTCTGCAGCGAAATTTCCCCATTGAGTCTGGGTCCCGCGACTGATGGGTGTGGGTCGTGGTGGATGCACTGTCATTGCTGAGATGCTTTCACTATTACTGGCACTGTCGGAAATATCTGAAGTGATGGTGGCGGAAATATGCGCGTCCATAATGTCTCTCACAGTTACTGCCGGTTCTAATATATCCGTCCATAAGGCAGCGGCGGTACTAGTGGTTGCAAATGTCTTTGATGCTGTAGTGGTGGTAGTCGTTGTCGTGGCTGCTGTAACTGTCGCAGTGATGGCAGTGAGCTGTACCGTAGGCGGAGGTCATGATGTGGGAGCGGATACGGCAGGAGACGACATCTTCCGAAACTTAGCATATTTTAACAGGTGACTTGCGGTGATGTTAGGCATGGGCTGAATGTCCTGTGTGTGGGCGATCCGTCTCTTTCCCGTGTATGGACATTCCGGCGTGGTTCCATTTCTGATTGCTGGGTAAGAAAGGTGAGGAGGCGGATGCTGAATAACACGAGTCGGAGTTATACTAATCGCCGCAGACTGCGATGTTCCTGGTCCCTCATCTATGGTCAGCTCCGGCGGAGATGGTGACTGTAGGTAATTTGGAATGTCTATTTCCGCAGGTGTCATAATCACTACCGAAATCGGCTGACTGGCTAACACTGTCTTAAACACTACGCTTGCGGGTGTAGTGATCATAGCCAGATGGCTAATAACTGACACAGGTGCTGCCAGACTGGATTTTGCGGGAGCCTTTTGCTTCTTACCCTGCTTCAGGACTGGTGTAGATGAAGTAACTGGTACCGGCATAACGTTTCCTGATGCGGCTGCGGGCAGAATTTCACGTCTGGCTGCCGGCACTTTGCTTACGGTAGCCACGGGAAGATGATGACTAACGGGATATCTACGAGTAGTGTTCTTCGTGCAGGCCATTTTCTCAGTCGGAAGAACATTGACCGGGAACCGAGATTCGAAACAGGTGGCTAAAACGGCACGATTATCGTTCTCTTCTCCAGGAACTAATGTTACTTCTAACACATGGTGATGATATCGGAGTGCATGGGTCACCCCGTAGCGGGTAGTGGTGTAGATATACTGGCACGTCACACAGAAGACTGACTGGAAGAGATGAGCCTTATTAGCGTGAAGTGCGCGGTCGGATCTTCTAGTAAAAGTTCTGGTACAGGGCTCTCCGCTAGCTAATAACGAGCTGCATGGGAACCGTTTTGGAACTGGCACCGATTCTTCTTCAGACGAATCCGATAACGCTAAATCTTCAAGGAGTGACATCTCGTTCCCGCATGGTAGTTGGCTGCGGGAACCTTATTCAAAACCTAATGCCCTATCACTTCATCGTATTTAACTTCCCAGGCCAAGTATAATAATGAAACAATAATAAAACAGCAGAATTTGGTTTGCGACACGAAAGAAGTATATCTGTTCTTCCCTGGTGTCGAGTTTTGACGGGAAGACAAAGTTTCAGAGCACGCTTCCTCCTTTTATACTGTTTGGTGATGTCACAGGCGGCGGATGACCACACCTAAACGTTTTTAACAGGTGATTCGGTCATTCTTATTTGAAAGTTTCCTCTTTTCCGGCCTAGACGTCTAGGGATTAATTCTTCCTGTATAAAGGGAGTACTTTTAATTATAGGAAGGATGGCTCGTTAAACTTGTCTTAGTTTCGCACATTTAACAGCCTTCAATCAACATAGAAATGTGGTACTACTTTTTCTTGGCGGTGTCTCACCTTTTAATTAGCATGAGGCGGTTCTCCAGATTGCATGCTTATAAACTTGCCTATTCTAATTTTAGGCTGGAGTGCTCGATGGGGTGTTTGGGAGCCAGGTGACGTAAGCCGTAATCTCCCGGGCTCACCCTCGCCACTTCTCCATCATGCTGTGGTAGTCGCGTCTTTGAGCAGCTCTTTTGTGTAAAGCGTTTGATCCAACACATGGTTGATCGGAAACATATATGCTGTTTATGGCGATGGCCAAAATGCTGTTGCTGAGGTGTAGTCGGTTGTAGATGCGAGAGATAGAAATATATATGTTACATCAAGATCTTTATAATGTCCCGTATTTGTGCGAGTTCTTTAACATGTGTCTTGGTACGTGTCTGTAATAGGTAGTTCGCAGCCTGTGTTGATTATAGACTGGAACACAAGGAAGATAATTCTCTCTGTGATTATACTGTTTGATTTTTGATGCCGTTTTACCGCTAATGATTTGTAGCACGGTAGAGCAGTTGTGTTCTTAATCAAAAATTTAACAGTAAACTTGTAAGTAATTTGATGTGTGGTTTAAACAGATCTATTCAGGCGGTAGATCAACGTTACTGATCCCGTCAAGATAGCTGTGTTTTCCGAGCGGGAGGGCTGGCCAAGCATTCTCCTCAATGGGTAGAACTAGCTCCGTCCCGGCCTAGACCAGACACATTGGTACCATTTAATAATGGATAAATTACAGTACAACTCGAAAAGTGTGTGCCACGGTTTTTTACAATTTACAATGCCGTCGTTCGGAGATTGTGAATAGAGTCAACCTGAGTGTCCATGTTTCTGACATGTTGGTGATTTGAATCTGATATGCGTGACTGGTTATCTGTGGATGATACTTGCGCTGTGGTGAAGGTGACGTATTTATGGCCTCCAGGTGCGGGAAGGGAGGGGGGGGGAGAGGCGGCGTGAATGTCAACTTTATCGAACCCTCAGGGTATGTCACTCTGTAATGGCCGAGCCCGTGGGCGGGACAGAGTTACTTTAGAGTGCAGATGACCTGTCAGATGTTGTCGTAACTTTGATCAATCCATTGTCGAATTCAACTTTTCGGTAGCAAAATCCTACTCGTGACTGACGACAATGCGGGCATCTTGCTCTCTTAATAATATCAACTGTTATTACGTGTAGATTAAGTATGTAGGTTTAGACGTTTCCGTACGATGTCGGGGAAAAGGGAGGGGGGAGGAGCATTGGACAAATGTTCCTCCCGCGACACGTACTGTAGACGGCTGTAGTGCATTCCTTATATCCACATGATCAGTTTTCCCGTAACTGGATAAGAGGGTGTTTGCAGGAGATTTGTCGGCTGTTGTCTGTTGATGATAATGCTGTTGTCGGGATGTCTAGACTGCTGTATAATGCTGATGTTATAAGCGAAAGTGGGCGCATCCCAGTTTTCCACGCTGATGAATGACAAGTCTGTTGTTATTTGCGGGTGGTGTAGTCTGCGAGAGATATTATTTCTCCCGTAATTTGTGCGGGAGGAATTTGTTGCGGGAATTTTTATGTCTCTATCTGGAATTAAATTAATACCGGTAGGTGCTGCTAAATGCTGTTGTTGCCGATGTTGAATGTCTCTGTTATGCTGAGTATAACCGAGCTAGTATGTGATGTATGCGCAATGATGAGTTGACGTATCCAGTCTTGAAGGCAGGTGCGTTCTTGTAGGTGTTGACGTTCTGTCTGTTGTGTGATGTTCTGACTGCTCACGGGGGAGTATGGTAGGCCAATTGGATAGAGTGGCCTTTGGACAGAGGGATGTGGTCATCTCCCATTACACGACGGTTGGTGTCCTGTCTTAGTTTTTAGACACCAGGAAAATTCGAGCCGAGAGTCTGCTGAACAGGCTGCCTCCCTGCCAACTGCGGCGGTTAATGGTGGTCGGTGCAGTGTGGGATGCCACCTCCTCTGTTGCAGCAGTCTCTCTCATATCTGAAGATTGACGGTCAACAGACGATGAGTGGAGTGTGAAATGGACTGGGGTGGTGATGTCCGAACGTGGTGCATAGATGAGGGACGTGAATTGGAGCGATGACGGGGGTGGGACTCGAGGAGAGGGTGTCCCTTGAGGGGCGTGGTTTCGCGATTTCGTTAGTTGGTCGGGTACGCCTTGTTGTACGGTTCTGCGGTTCTAGACATGGTAAGGCTTCATCCAGCCTCTTCACTTCCATGCTATTCACCATATGTTCCACCCCACAGGAAGTATGGCTTGGGTCAGCCTCAGCTCCCGCTTGTGGTAACTCTATGATGGGGGGGGGGGGCATAGCATGAAGTGGGTGGGAATGGGAAGAGATCGGAGGAACAACTTTTCCATCCGGTCCCTTGGACAAAACAAACACGAAATTCTTCAGATACGACTTTCTAGATCGAGTAGACCTGTGCTGAAGAGGGAGAGGGCGAGTACGTATCTCGTTATCTTCGTCAGCATTAGCCGCTTGTTCACCCATGTTCTGGCTTGGTAGAACTGGGGTTGAACTGGCACCGCGGTGCTCTGCGTTAACTGTGGGGAATACCAATTTCCGTAGAAATATCTGTCTGGGTACTGGTGTCATGAAAAACGCCCAGTCCGAGCTCTAGTGCTGGGTCGTCACTGACACAAGGTTTAAGTCGATCGAAGTGGATGACTGAGGTCAGTTCATCAAAAGCACAGATATGGTAGGTCACGTCCGACGTCTTACCTACTACCACATAGGGGCCTTTCCACTGGCAACTCGGTTTACTCGGCACATTTTCAGACAGTCGTGAATCGTGTACCCAAACCATTTTTCCTGCTTCATATGGATCTCCATGCACGCTCCAGTCATGCCATGTCGTTTGCCGCTTGTGTGCAGTGGATAAGGTTTCTCTCACTAACTCATGGGCTTGTTCTATCCTCTGCCACAAGAGTTCGACATAAGAGATGGTGAATTTTTCTCTTCTGGTATTCGAGGCATGGCCAGATCCACGTGTAAGGCTAACTCATGGCTTAACATTAACCGAGCTGGGGTGTAGCTTGTGCTGGAATGCACTGAAGTGCGGTAAGCCACGAGTACATATGGGAGCCATAGGTCCCAATCTCTACAATCAAGGCGTATTTCCTATGTAAACATCTCTGCGAGAGTTCTATTGAATCTCTCTACCATCCTGTCACTCCGGGAGTGATATGGAGTTGTCCTTGTCTTGACGATATGGAACAATTTGCAGAGCTCTGATATGAGCCGGCTCTCAAAATTACTCCCTTGATCGGCGTGTAACTCATAAGGCATACCAAAGTGGCAGAACACACTGCTGGCCATGACCTCCACTACGGTGGATGCCTCCTGGTCTGACAGAGCAAATGCTTCTACCCACTTCGTAAAATAATCATGTAATACGATGATGTACTTATTTCCATCATTCGTCGTATTCAAGGGTCCGAGCACGTCGATAGCCACTTGCTCCCACGGTGCACCAACAATCTTAATTTGAGATGGTGCGATATGGTGTTGGCCAACAGCGTGTCTTTGGCATGGGATACATTTGGCAACCCATGCCTTGACACTAGCGCGAATCCTGATTCAGTGGAATCTCAATTTGATATGGGTAACAGTCCTTTCCACGGCCAAATGCCTGGCGTTATCATGTAGTTGTTTCAATATAATTCCACGATAACTTTCCAGGACTACCAAACGGTCATTAATATATAGACGGTTGTTTATTAATTGACATTTTTCGAACCGTTGGTAATAATATTTTGCCGTAGTGGATAGAGGTGTTACCAATTCCTTAGGAGGACGTACCCCCTCCTGAATCCACGCGTATATATTTCGTGTCTGCATGTCTGTTGTTTGCTGGTGGGCGATTTTCTCCGGATTCCACTCTGTGCACGTAAATTCGGGGAACTCCAGAGATGGCTGTGTTGACTGTGTCATGGTGGCAGCCTCTTCGTCTTCAGCTTCCGCGCCAATTCTGCTGATGGCGTTGGCATTCCCATGCAATTTGCCGGGATGGTGAACAACGTTAAAATTATGGGCCTGCAGGGATTCCTGCCATCTCGTTACCTGGCCCTCTGGATTTTTTACGTTCCAGAGCCACCATAGTGAGGCATGGTCTGTACAGAGTGTAAAAGGGCACCCGTACAGAAAGTGTTTATAGTACTTGACGAAATGGACCACCACCAATAGTTCTTGCTTGGTGGTTGCGTATCTTCTCTCCATTTTATTCAGAGTACACGAACCATAACCCAATACCTGCTCTGTTCGTCTTCAGTGACTTGAGATAGAACCGCGCTGATAGCGAAAGCTGACGCGTCAGTGTCTAAGATGAAATCGAAGTTTGGATTAGGGTGAGCAAGAATTGGGGCGGTCATCAAGAGTTCCTTCAATGCCCTGAAGGAGCCTTCACACTCACTCATCCACTCAAATGGTTGATCTTTCTCGGTGATCTTGTAGAGGGGTGAAGCAATCTCGCTGAAATGTCTGATGAAACGGTGATAGTACTGGCATAGGCCAACAAAGCACCGTGTCTCCGTAACTGAAGAGGGATGAGGCCACTCTGCTACTGCCTTAGTTTTTTACGCTGAGTAGCCACTCCATCACCGGATATGACATTTCTTCGGTTTGAGTTTCAAATTGGCCATGATAGTACAGTGTCCAAATTTATTAAGGTTTGCTCAAACGTGGGTCCGAAGACTATTACGTCGTCGATGTAACAGACAGATTTCCCATTGCAGGGTGGTTAACACCTGCGCAATGAGTCGTTCAAAAGTTCTGGGAGCATTGCACAAGCCATAGGGCATCTTGCGGAATTGGAAAAGGCCATCTCTACAAACGAATGCGGTCTTTTTCATGTCAGCTTCATCCATGGTTACCTGACAGTAACCGCTAGCCAAGTCAAGGGTACAAAACCACTTGGCTCCGGACAAGGAATCCAAGGCCTGATCTATCCGTGGTAATGGATAAGTGTCCTTAACGCTAAGATCATTAAGGCGGCGGTAGTCAATACAAAACCACAAGGTTCCATCATTTTTGCTGGCTAGCACTATAGGGCTAGCCCATGGAGATACTGCCAGTCCGCAACATGTCGTTCACTTGTTGGTGTGCTTCCGCTTCCTTATGAATGGGTAGACGTCATACCGGTTGTCATACAGGGCGATTATTGTGTCGATGGAGTGTTGTATGAGATGAGTTTCTCTGAGATTCATGTCTCCGGAGGAAAAGCTATCACGATATTTATGTAGTAGTTTCCGAATTTCTCGTTTCTGTGATTGCTGTAATCCAACTGTGGCACATAGATACAAATCATGTAAATGTTCGGGTAAATCATCAGTCATCTGCGGTGGTGTGTCAGCAAGTGCAAGTAATTCCAATGAGGTTATGTCCACTAGACGGCCGCAGCGTACTCCGGGTTCCAGTGTGATGGGATCTGTGGTACCATTAAATACTCTAAAAGGTATGTGTTCCTTATTAGTAGTGTCTACTATTATGCGGGGACTTGCGCATTGTGAGGCGATCATATAATCAGGATCGGGTTCCAGGATCGCGATGTGTGTGTTGCTTCCTAACTGTGGTGTGGTGGCCCATAAGATCTGTTCCTGTCCCGGCTCAACTGTGGCTGTACTTGATAGTATTACCACTTGTACCATTTGGCCTTCCCAGTGTGGTTCACTGTCCCCGCCCCGCCGGATGGACGCCAAGTTCCCCACACAGGATGCAGCCTAGGCTAGGTACCTCTCCATATATGCTTGAGATAAAGACCTGTCCAAGTTATGGGACCATAATCCGGGACAGAGTCAAGATGCACACTGATGACTTCCGAGCTGAGCGAACACAGTACTGGGCGTCAATAGGGTCATCTTGGCAAGGGGCCGTAGCCCTGCATAGACCGCAGACCGAGGCGATGTCTTCTAGATGCATCGCAGCTAAGGCCCTTGCGTAGATCGTACTTTGATGTCATTTTAGCTGAGATGCCCTGCGCATATCGTACTACATCAACCCCACGGGTACCTGGGCCCCAGACTGCTCCACCCGTCTGGCAAGTGACAGGTTACACCGTCTCACACACATACCCTCCTGCTTCCAAAAGAATCACTTTTCTTGACCTCTGATCACAGGAGACATGACTCGCAATACGAACGCTTGCTATGGCCTGACAGTACATTGAGCCATCTTGATCACACAGATGAACTGACATAATCAAGACGACCAGCCGGCGACCCAGTCGATAGCGATCACCATCTGAGCTCATGCTCAGGGGCAACCGACGGTCTGATCCATACCTATCTGCCCACAGAATACGAACTTTGACCATTTTCCCCAGCTTTGCCTACAGGGCATCTCCGACAAAACACAGCCACAGAATTTTTGCAGAGACATGAGTTCCCTGGGTGTGGATTGTCATCCGCATACCACGTATGTCCACTTACTGAGACCAGATGAACCAAAAATCTTGACAGCCTGAACAATACGCCGACTAGACGGTACCACAGTAGGATGTTAATTCATCCTTCGTTAGACACGAAGGCCTTCAGTATCTCCTCTGCACTATATACGATACTTTGTTGTTTTACGTGTCTCTGGGCCCTCGCGGGTCCACTGCCGCCTGTTTGCGCCGAACTTCGAGGAGCCTGTCCCTCTGGGTCAGCACACGTATTGTATAATGACGATGCCGGTCCTAGAGGTATTTGTCGGCCGTGTATGTCGAGTTCTTGTTGTCTGCAGTGTATGATGGCTTCGCTGGTACTGAGCCAACTAGGGCATCGTTATGAATAGAGGCGATGACAACTCGCTTGATGAATTGCATCTCCTCTATTTGGATAACTAAATTGACTACACCGGCTATGGACACATCCGCTCCCGTAGCCGTCTGGTAGGTAAATGGTTGTAGGCTTAAGGGGAGGCTTCTTATGAGAAGGGATGCTCTCATATAAGCGCTTGTTAAATACTGTGATAGAAGCACTGGTGTCGACAGTGGCGCTGGTAGAAACGCCACTAAACAGACAGGCACATTTGTATATTACTTTGAGGTGTACCTGTGGAAGTCCAATGATGCCATCTGCGACAATGATGGCGTCGGGGCGGCATCACTCTGTATGTACTCTGACTGTTTCCGTATAGCTTCTTGTAATGTTGTGGATGGCTGAGTGAGGAAAGGGCCAGTTCGCCGTCGCCGCTGGGGTGAAGGCTGCGGTGAAGGCGGAGCTGGGGGTAGCAATGGTGGTGAAGTTGTTGCTGTTTCTTAGTTGGCTGAATTGGTGTAGATGGCAGTGCGTACGGGATGATGGATAAGCTCCACCTGCGCAAGCCATTTCCTGCAATGCTTCATGGGATGTTTTGGTGAAGCACAGAAGAAACAGTGATGTCGCAAAGGACGTGTGTTTCTCCGTCTATGTCGGCGCTTGCGAATCCATGAGGTGGAGTGAATCATTTCTTCTGAGTTGCTACTGTCTGTGGATGCGGGAGATGATGCTGGATGGGGTGGTGTTCTGCATACTACCAGAGGACACCGAGAATCTAGTGTCTTGGTGGTGGGATGTGGTGCTTGCAAAAACGTCGTTTCAGTGGAGGTGCTACAATGTACCACTGCCGTTTTACATAGGAAAGAAGGCTTGTTGTGTGCAGAAAAAGAGGGGGATGTCATTGCTGCAGATGGGGGAGGCAAGGTAGGCACTGAGATATGTGAAGCCGTGGATTTTGGTGTTGGTGTGATAGCTGATTTCGGTGGATGATAATTGGCCACTGAACGTTATTGTATGAAGGCCGCAGTTGAGCCGGAACGTGGATACGGGCACCGAAGTGGCTCAGTGTAATTCAGTATCCTTAGGGGTTTGACTGTTTCTCCGGTTGCGGTGTGCTGCAGTCAGGAGCAGGCATCGTAGAGGGAGTTTGGTTAGGACACTGCTCCCTCAAATGCCCTGGCTGACCGCATCCGAAACAGGTGTTCGGTGGTGGTGCCGTGCTGGTGGTGTTTGTTGTCCTAAACTGCGTGGTGGCGAGGTTGGTGCTAAGTGTCGTAACTAAATTGGTGAGTGCTGAGATTTGTTTATTAATCTCATCTATCCATTCTCTCATATTGCCATTATTGTTGTTGTTTCGCTGGTTCCCACGCCCAGGGGCCCCATTGGAGTTTCCTTTACGGGCACACCCCCTTCCTCCTGGCGCTTGATTCTGATTGGAATTCTGTATACCTGGTGGTGGCGATGTCTGTTCGGTTGGTGTTGATGAACTGGCGGGGGGGGGGGGGGGTTGGTGGGGGGGGGAGCATTAGCGGGCGGGGCGATAGCTGCACCCTCTATCTCATTGATAGGATGGAGTTGGCATCGGTTAATCTTCTCCCACTCTAGAAAGTTCTCTATACGAATCGTGGTTGCCGTTAATTGGGCCAAACTGCCGTGGTCGCCTAGAAATAGCTTTTCTTTCAGGGTGGGTTCACCACTCAAGGCATCGATAAAAGTATCAAGATGCAAATGGTTCACGCCCTCCTTATTTATTGGTGCTCGGATATGCATGGGTGACTAGCCTCCTAATTCGGCTAGCTAACTCGGGAAGCGTTTCTTCCGCGTGTTGTCGGAGGTTCTTAAGTTGACGATGACTAGTTTCTCCGAGGGCTGTGTTGCCAAATCACTCCGTCAATGCTCGTTCCAATTGTGTGTAGGTGGGTGTGTAGTCAGTCCCCATATCTGCAAGAACTTGAAGGGCTTTTCCGGAAAGCTTTGTGGTGAGATATTAACCCATTTGCTGATCGTTCCAGCGATTAGTCCATCTTATGATCTCGAACTGTATTTTATAATTGGTCCAGTCATTCTCCCCACTAAATTCTGGAGGTGGGGATGACTCGGCCAAGACTGCGGGAAGAATGAAGTGGCTGATATCCTGGTGGTGCGGGTATCTGAGAATCTGAAGATTATGCTGAGGCTGGTCGTGGTGCTGGTGGTGGTGGTGGTAGTGTTGGTGTCTCCCCTCGATGACGATGCCGAGGAGCTGGGACATGCGTACTCCAATTTACTGAGTCTGCCCTGGTTGTAGAGCCCTAGACCGGCATGGGTCTATGGACGGGAGGCGGATTGTTGTGAAGATTCTGCGGACGTTCTCCCCAAGGTGAGGACTGATATTCCTCATATGGTGGTGGTGTAGTCGGCTGACGGTCGTGATGTGTAGTGTGACTGATGTACCGTCGAAATGGTGGTGCTGATTCCTTGCGATAAAGCCGCGGCGTTCCCCTTGAGCATAGCGTTGCGCTAGAAGGGGCTGGTGCGGGAGGTTGTCTGTAATGTGGATTATCACCCGGCCATATGGTCTCCGTAGATGACACGGGTGAACGATAGTAGTCTGAAGGACTATTGAGATGCACGTAATCAGGTCTTTGCCGGGGTCGTCCATGATTAGGCCCTATTGGTGGTGGCCTATCGCAGACGTCCAATATTGTTCTGAACTCTGTTCCCGCTTGTGAGGCATCTCGAAAGGTGCCGTCGCTAACAAGCGAAAACAGGTTATAGTGTGGGGTTGTTGATTCCACTGAATTTCTGGCATAGTTGGTGAGCATGTGAGCCAAAAATCCATCGCATGACGCTACCTCTTGATCGAGGGAGTCGTCACTAAATGGAAAAGGTGTTGAACTAAGCTCACTGTATGGTGTGGGCGTGTGTTCGCTGCGTGTGGTTAATGATGTTCTTCGAGCCCCACATCTGGCACCACTTGTAGCTCACCGGGTAGTGTCGGGCCATTCTGGTGTATTATGTTGACTCGCCGCGTCACAAGTGCATGCTGAGTGATGATGCTGGTTAGCATCTGATCTTGGGGTGAGCCTTGTACGAGACCGCCCTGCGGGTAACAAAAACCGGCTCCTAAGGCCGGTGGAACTCAATCGTTCCAGTGGGGACGTGCAGCCATCGTCGCGAACATTAAACACAACTGTCTCATCCCAAGAATGTGTGTCACCAGTATGCCTGTCCATAGCAATTTCGTGATCTATGGACTTACAAGATTTGATTTGGTGACCTAAAAATATAAGTCTATACAATGAGTTTACCTAAATAATTATAATATGCTAGATAAAACCACAATAAGAGCATACGAAAATACGAGACATAGAGACAGGTAGATGAACCTTTAAACATGGGGCTCCTGGAGGTACCACACAGACTCGTAGGTCCGCAGAGGTATCACCACAAGGGAGGTGCCTGTACACGAGACTTAACTACTTAACTTAATATAAGTTATTAAACCTCTAAGCTGAAAGGAAGAAGGTTATCTCGGATGAAAAGTTAGGTGCCTTATGCGGGCAAAACTAGTGCTAGTTTGGGTGAGGAGTATTATCCTGGCGTGGACCGTCATCACTGAATCCTTGCGAGAGGCAAGTGCCCCACACGGGCCTCCGTCTCGGGAAGGTATCGCCACTGCTTAAAGTGGCAGAAGAGTAGTAGGCAAAAATGGGTCCACTCTAATATTTCAACCAAAAATATTTAGGAAAGAAAAGACCATATCTAGTGAGATTATGACTATAGTGCTGCGTGCTGTTTTACGTGAAGAAGGGGCGAGCGATTCCCGGTGGATTCTTCCATTACCGTCTTATGTAATTCTTAGTATGCTGAATTAGTAGTTTCCACTTTTATTTATGTGGGCCTTCTGCTTTGCTTAATTAGCTTTTAGTCGTTTTCAAAACAAGAACTATTTTTGGCTGCAACTGGCTGGAATCTACCTAGCTATTAGACACGGCTGTCACTGAGAACGGATGCCCTAAGACATCAATGCTAAAGACAGTGCTCATACATGTTACAGAGTGAGAACTGGATAAGAATCCAGACATCCCGCCCCGTAACCACATAAAACATTACAAGACATATGTTACTTTTCACGAAAGCATTATTAGACCATTGTCCTATCGTTATGGTGGGTGAGAGAGAGAGAATGCTCACCGTAAATGTCCTTCCAGCAAGGGCATGGCAGATCTAAATATCATGCCCAGATATTCTAATGGAATTCGGTGGGAATATGCATCTCGCCCGTCACTGGGTCCTATGGAACTAACCGTTTAACCTGTCGTTAGGGTTATATACAAATTGCCCTGTTTTGCACTGCAGTGCGGGAGGCTTGTTCAGTAAATAAAATAATAATCAATATGTTTTCGCAGTGCTTT